>CAUYQU010071323.1:0-24177 GCA_963574635.1 Cheracebus regulus | reverse complement strand
CTATTCCTTCCTGTCTCCATTGTTAAGCACAATTATTGGCATAAAAGAGGTTTTTAATACCCATTTTTAGACTGTATTCTAGCCTGGGCAATAAAACAAGGATCCCATTCTCTCTCCCTCTTTCTCTTCCTCTTTCTTTCTCTCTTTCATTCTTTTTTTTCTTTCTTTTTCTGTTTCTTTCTTTCTTTCTCCTTTTCTCTCTCTAAAAAAAATTGTACTTTAAGTTCTAGGGTACATGCGCAGATCCTGCAGGATTGTTACATAGATATACACATGCCATGGTGGTTTGCTGCCTCCATCCTCCCATCATCTACATTAGTTATTTCTCCTAATGTTATTACTCCCCAATCCCCCCACCCCTTGCTATCCCTCCCCTAGCCCCTGCACCCCCAACAGGCCCCACTGTGTGATGTTCCCCTTCCTGTGTCCATGTGTTCTCATTGTTCAACACCCACTCATGAGTGAGAACATGCAGTGTTTGGTTTTCTGTTCTTGTGTAATTTTGCTGAGAATGATGGTTTCCAGATTCAACCATGTCCCTGCAAAGGACATGAACTCATCCCTTTTTATGGCTGCATAGTATTCCATGGTATATATGTGCCACATTTTCTTTTACAACTAAAGTTTATTCATGAATTATTTTTGTCCAGTGAAAAAGTCAATTAAAAAATTAGACTGGGAGCAGTGGCTCATGCCTGTAATCCCAGTCCTTTGAGAGGCCAGGGCAGAAGGATCATTTGAGCCCAGGAATTCAAGACCAGACTGGGCAACATAGCAACATCGCATCTCTAAAAAATAAAAAATTAGCTGGGCATGGTAGTGCATGCCTAGAATTGGGAGACTGAGGTAGGAGGATTGCCTGAGCCCAGGAAGTTGAGGCTGCAGTGAGCTGTGATTGTATGCTACACTCCAGCCTGGGCAACAGAGCAAGGCTCTGACTCTTAAAAAAAAAAGAAAAAGAAACAAAATGCCCAAGAAGTTTCCTTTGCCTCATGTGGTCCTCAGTCTCCTCTCCATTACCTTTACGAGCCTTAAGGTGACCCTGAGAGGTAGCATTTTACAGATTTTATCCAAGTCAATCATGATCTCTCTGTTTTGCTTGTTTATGTGTTGTGAGGGAGCAGGGAGGTTGAGACAGGTTCTCGCTCTGTCACCCAGGCTGGAGTGTTGTGGTATGATCATGGCTCACTGCAGCCTCCATCTCCTGGATTCAAGTGATCCTCCCACCTCAGCCTCCTGAGTCCTTGGGACTATAGGTGCATGCCTCCATGCTTGGCTAATTTTTAAATTTTTTATCATGTAGAGACAAGGTCTTGCTATGTTGCTTAGGTTGGTCTTGAATTAGGCTCAAGTGATCTTCCTGCCTCAGCTTTCCAAGGTGCTGGGATTATTGGGATGAGCCATGGTACCTGGCCTCTCTGTTTTGAATACACCTTAAAATGTGGACTTAAATTATGAATAAGTAATTCTTATTCATAATAGGTCAGGCCCTCATAATTCCCCACTGGAATTAACCAGCATCTTCCCAAATGGACCCAATGTCTTCCATTTCAACCCCCTTCAGTGTGTCCCAAGAGATATTTTTTCCTAACAAAAATCTCAACACATCTCTTTCTTGCTTAAAATTCTTTCAGGATTAAACATTGCCTATAGGACAATATGAAAATTCACAAGCATAGTTTCCAAGTCCCTACACAATCTGGCCTCTGACAGTGTTTTTAGTTTTATCTCCTGCCACTTCTCCCACCCTTTGGCAAGCCAAGCTAGTGGCAACTCCTTGAACATGCCATTTGTTTTCCTTCTTTGGATCATTGTATATGTAGAATATTGGGGTTTCTCTGATGAATTCCTACTTATCTTTCTAAACTGAATTCATGTATCTGAAACCTTTTCTGATCCACTTAAACTCTATCTCTTCTACTTACTCCATAACCTGTATACCTGGTGGTTTAGGCATTTGTGTTTTTTTAACCTGTATTTTATTTTATTTTGCTTTATTTTATTTTTTGAGATGGAGTCTCACTCTGTCGCCCAGGCTGGAGTGCAGTGGTGTGATCTTGGCTTACTGCAACCTCTGCCTCCTGGGTTCAAGTGATTCTCCTGACTCAGCCTCCCGAGTAGCTGGGACTACAGGCGCCCGCTGCCACGCCCAGCTAATTTTTGTGTTTTTAGTAAAGACGGGGTTTTATCATGTTGGCCAGGATGGTCTTGAACTCCTGACCTCAGGCGCTCTGCCGACCTCCGCCTCCCAAAGTGCTGGGATTATAGGCGTGAGCCACCGCACACAGCCTTTTTAACCTGTTTAATTCTCCTATTAGACTTTTAACTCCTTGAGCATGGGGACTTTGTTTTCTTTAATATTTGTATATCTGATACACAGAAGGCATATGACAGACATTAAATAAATGTTTAGTCCATGAACAAAGAAAAAATAAATACATAGTCAATTGAAATAAATTTGGGGAAGGCAAGGATTTGAAGAAGAGCATGTGCAAGAGAGCCATTATTTGAAATGATCTCCCAGAAGTAAAAGTTGAAGGCCATTGATCTGCAAGATTTGGGCACCAGGTAATATAGAAGAATTCTCAAGAAGTAAGAGTCTTATTTGAATTAAATGAGATTATCATTGATTTCAAATGTTTCTTTGTCTTGGAAGCTTTGACTTTATATAGGATTGTATGCTACAGACACGTCAACTACACAGCAAAGAAAAAAAGGTAAAAATCAGACCCATACGCAAACTCAGTACTAAAAATGTAGTTGCAATTCCACACACAACAGATGAGGTGTGGACTTAAAAAAAGATGTGACTGAAGAAGAAATGTTGCTCAGAGGTGTATTTTTATTTTTGTTCTTTTACTAAGTACCTGCGTATAATAATTGATGTTAAAAGCAGCCGAAGCAAATTCTAATGGCTGGGGAATGATTTTAAAATAGAGCATTGACAGTAGGCCACAGCACTTTCTTGTAATTACTCATCTGGGTAAGGGCTTCAAAACGTGTTAGCCAAAAAGGAAAGACTTCAGTCAGACATCTGCAACTCAAAATGCTTAGGCTGTTTCAGTTATGATGACTATTTTAAGCACTCACTCACACTCTCTCTCTCTCTCTCTCTCTCTTTCTTTTTTATTTATTTATTTATTTTGAGATGGAGTCTTGCTCTGTCACCCAGGCTGGATTGCAGTGGTGCGATCTCAGCTCACTGCAACCTACCCCTCCCAGGATCAAGTGCTTATCCTGCCTTAGCCTCCCAAGTAGCTGGGATTACAGGCACCCACCATCACACCTAGCTAATTTTTTTCTTTGTATTTTTAGTAGAGATGGGGTTTCACCACGTTGGGCAGGCTGGTCTCGAACTCCTGACCTCAAGTGATCCACCACCTCGGCCTCCCAAAGTGCTGGGATTACACCATTTCCGGTCCTTTCTCTCTCTCTTGCACACGCACGCACACACACACACACGCTCATAAACACACACCCTAAAGGCCCAAATATGTGTTGATTCATTTTACTAATTTACTAATAGGCCTTTGCTTTAGATCGTAAGAGATGGAAATAATGACACAAGCCACAAGGAGAGAAAAAAAGCACTCATGGGATAAAATATTACCCCCAGTGCAGTAAAGAGTTAACATAGCAGTCCTAACTGCTTATCCTTAGAAAGGCTTGCTCACAAAGTTGGCTCTTAGTTGGTATCCCGGAACTGGAGTTTCAGGAGGGTTCCTACCATTTCTAGAATTGGTAAGAGTGGCTCAATGTGCTTAAACTTCATGCAAGCAATGTGGTTCATGCTGAACATCTATCTGTTTTCCTTCAGGGAGTCTTGAATTTGGGTACCTGCCAGGCAAGGGGTACTTCCATGACCAGCCCCCAGGAAAAGCTCTGGATGCTGAATTTCTAATAAGCTTCCCCAGTAGACATTTCAGAACTCAATGCTGGGGAAATTCAATACATCCCTTGTGACTCCACGGGGTGGAGATTCTTGGAAGCTTGCTCCTGGCTTCTTCCAGACTTCACCCCCATATGCCTTTTGCTTTTGCTGATTTGCTTTGGCTTTTTTGGCTATGATATATCCTAACCATGAATATAATGGTATACTGAGTCCTGTGAGTCCTCCTAGCAAATTATGGAAACTGAGGGTGTTCTTTGGGGTCCCCCACTCCTCCAACACCAGTTTGGATGCTTTTTATAACCTTATTTGAAAATTATTCTTATTTAATATTCTCACACCTTCTCCTAGCATATTTTCCTCTTTGATGTGCTGCAAATATGCAGTCACAGCAGAGCTGGCTTTTAAAAACAAATCTCATTGTTACATACAAACTCCTACAAAACAAAATATAGCTAGAAGTTAAAATTTCCCCCCAAAGAGGCCAGCCATTTTGGTGTAAACTTTGGTGTAAAAATATTAGAATATTGTAACTGACTTGATGAACAAGTCTGTAGGCATGTGCAACCCTTTGGGAATAATCTCTTTTCCTGTCAAGTCACCTGCTTGACTTTCTAAAAAAGAGGAATGTCTAAGATTTCCTTTTTTCTCTTCCCCACTTGGCAAATCTCTACTCAGCCATTGTGTTAGTCTGTTCTTGTGTAGGTCTTATAAATAAATACCCGAGGCTGGGTAATTTATAAAGAAAAGAGGTTTATTTGGCTCACGGCTCTGCAGGCTGCAGAGGAAGCATGGTGCCGGCATCTGTTTCTGGTGCAGCCTCAGCAAGCTTACAATCACAGTGAAAGGCAATGGGAAGCCAGCATGTCATATGGTAAGAGTGAGAGCAAGAGAGAAGGGAAGGTGCCACATGCTTTTAAGCAGCCCGATCTTGCATGAATTAACTGTCTTAGAAGTCATTCATTACTGCCAGGAGGCACCAAGCCTTTCATGGGGAATCTGCCCACATGTTCCAAACACCTCCCACTAGGCCCCCCCCCTCCAACATTGGGGATCATATTTCAACATGAGACTTGGAGGGGACAAACATCCAAACCATATCAGCCTTCAAAGTTTATTTCAGATGTCACCTTTTCAGTGCAATCTTCATTTTAAAAAAATTTAACTCCTGTTTTAGAAACAGAGGGTGCACGTGCAGATTTTTTACATGGAATAGTGTGTGATGCTGAGGTTTGGGGTATGGATCACAATACCCAGGTAGTGAGTATAGTATCCAATAGATAGTTTTCCAACCCTTGCTGTCTGCTCCCTCCCACCTCTAGGAGTCCCCAGTGTCTATTGTTTCCATCTTTACTTCCACGTGTACCTAGGGTTTAGCTCCCACTTATAAGTGAGAACATGTGGCATTTGGTTTTTGGTTTCCGCATTAATTTACTTAGGATTATGGTCTCCAGCTTCATCCATGTTGCTGCAAAATAAATGATTTCATTCTTTTTAATGGCTGTGTAGGATTTGATAATGTATATGTACTACATTTCCATTATCCAATCTACAATTTATGGGAACTTGGGTTGATTCCATGTCTTTGCAATTGTGAATAGTGCAGCAAAGTACATATGAGTACATGTATCTTTTTGGTAGAATAACTTATTTTCCTTTGGGTAGATACCCAGTAATGGGACTGCTGGGTTGAATGGTAGCTCTGTTTTAAGTTCTTTGAGAAATCTCCAGACTGCTTTCCACAGTGGCTGGACTAATTTGCATTCCCACCAACAGTGTATAAGTGTTCCCTTTTCCCTGCAACCTTGCCAGCATCTGTTGCTTTTTTGACTTTTTAATAATAGACATTCTGATTGGTGTGAGATGGCATCCCATTGTGGTTTTGATTTGCATTTCTCTGATGATTAGAGATGTTCAGCATTTTTTTCATCTGTTTGTTGGCTGCTGATATGTCTTCTTTTGAGAAATATCTGTCCACGTCCTTTGCCCATTTTTAATGGGATTATTTTTTTTTCTTTTGGCATGTTGTTTAAGTTCCCTGTAAATTCTGGAACATGAAATACGCAGGAGTATAGCTAACCAAAGAGGTAAAAGACCTCTACAAGAAGAACTACAAAATGCTGCTGAAAGTAATCAGAGATGACACAAATTAATGAAAAAACATTCCATACTCATGGATTGGAAGAATCAATATCATAAAAATGGCCATACTGCCCAAAGCAATTTATAGATTCAATGCTATTCCTATCAAACTACGATTATTCTTCACAGAATTAGAAAAAACTATGATAAAATTCATTCAAAACCAAAAAAGAGCCTGATTAGCCCAAGCAATCTTAAGTAAAAAGAACAAAGCCAGAGGCATCACATTCTCCAACTTCAAGCCATAATATAAAGCCCAGTAACCCGAACAGGTTGGTACTGGTACAAGAACAGGAACATAGACTGATGAAACAGAATAGAAAACTCAGAAATAAATCCACACACCTACAATCATCTGATCTTTAACAAGGCTGACAAGAACAAGCAATGGGGAAAGGACCCTCTATTCAATAAATGGTACTGGGATAACTGGATAAACTGTAGATTGAAGCTGGACTCCTACCTTTCACCATATACAAAAATTAACTCAAAATGGATAAATATTTAAATAAAAAACCTCAGATTATAAAAATCCTTGGCTGGGCATAGTGGCTCACGCCTGTAACCCCAGCACTTTGGGAAGCTGAGGCAGGTGAATCACTTGAGCCCAAGAGTTTGAGACCAGCCTGGGCAATATGGCAAAACCCCATCTCTACAGAAAACAAACAAACAAAAAATTAGTAGGATGTGGTGGCTTGTGCTTGTAGTTCCAGCTACTTAGGAGGCTGAGGTTAAAGGATCACTTAAACCTGGGAGACGGAGGTTGCAGCGAGCCAAGATCACTCCAGCCTGGGTAACTGAGCAAGATCCTGTCTCAAAAAAAGGAAAGAAAAGAAAATCCTAGAAGACAATCTAGGAAATACTCTTTTCAATGTTGGCCTTGGCAAAGAATTTTTGGCTAAGTCCCCAAAAGCAATTGCAACAAAAACAAAAATAGACAAGTGGGACCTAATTAAACTAAAGAGCTTCTGCACAGCAAAAGAAACTATCAGCAGAGTAAACAGACAACCTATAGAATGAGAGAAGATACTTGTAAACTCAGAGCGCCCATCTAAATACCGCCAGACTAAGCGGGTCCTTCCTTTGTCAGTTTGCACTTTGAATTTTGTGACTACCTCTTCCGTATACTGATCATGTTACATTAAGATTGTTTCTCTCTCTCCAGAACTTTGAGGTTCAGTACTATATCTAAACATCCACCAATTCCCAAAGCAAACCTAAGTACGTGACACAAAGATGTGACACAAACCAGAGATGGTTGTTTACCATAGGGGAGGAAAAGCTTCCTCCACCGTCTTAGTGTCTCTGGCTGGGTCTGAAAACCAAACTGACAAAAGGAATAATTAACAGGAGAAAATCACACAAATGTATTTAGTGTAAGTTTTATGTGACATAGAGCCTTCATAAGGAAATGAAAACCCAAAGAAATTTGTAAACCTGAGCAGTCCTTTCTGTATCTGCTATTTCTCAAATTCCTTCAGATGAAAACATTCAATATGCCAAGGTGCCATATTATGGGATAGTGTGTTCTGAACTCCATCATCAAATAATATTAAATGAATCATTAGGCACCCATTTAATTCATAGATCAAATATATTTGTATTTGAGGGATGCAAATTTTTGATGAATTGTGGTACTCTGAGACATAATTGAGTGATCTTGAAAAAGTTTTGTAAAGTGTAGAGCACTATATTACTTTTGATTTTTATTAATTATCATCATCATTGAGATTTTGTATTATTATCATTTCTGTATAAAAATACAAGTCCCGGAATTCTGAAAATCTGAAGCTGAGCATTACTGTTCTAGCTGTTGTTGTAGAGCCAGACAATATCCCATTACACAATATTTCATCTTTTCAGAAACTGACCAAACATGATCACAGAGGAAGCAGCAAAGGGCTAACAGTTGTACTACTTCAAAGCAAACCAGATAAGAAAGTTCTATCGGCCAGTGGCTTTCGTCTCTTAAAGATCAACAAGGACCTCATATTAGCAAATACAGTGGCCTTTTCACCTTCAACTCTGTGGTGTCTGAAGCTGTTGCCTTCCTGTTTTTTGAGAGACTCTCTTTCTTTGCTTTCTAGGACCCTGTACTCTATTATCCACCTTCCAGTTTTTCTGCCCCTTCTCTACTTTCTTCTTTGGCTTTCCTTCCACCTCCCACCCCTTAAACGTGTTCATTTCATGATATTCTATCCATAGCCCTCTTTTCTTTCTATTCTCTCCCTTGGAAAATAAGATAATTAACAATTACCAAGCATTTACTATTTAATCCCCAGACTATGGTATAGGTATCACCTCCATTTAAAGATGAGGAAACTGAGGCACAAAAAGGTTAAGTAAGCAGCCCAAGACCACATTACTCATGAGGATAGAGGCTGGAATTGAAACTCAGGCAACCTGGTTCCACAGTCCAGGCTCTTAACCGCTCCACTCTAGAGAGCATCTACGAAGCAGGACCCTTTGGTTCACAGTCTGGAAACGATGTGCCGTAGAATGCTGAGTCTGGAAGAACTGAGGTCTGGCTGGTTTCTTTTGAATTTCTCAAAGGGATCTCAAAATCAGTTTATTTAAAACAGAAGCCACCATTTACTCTGAAGTTGTGAGACCAGGCAATTAAAAAATTCTTGGCAACACTGATCTCACAGTAGTTTCCCTTATGACCTTCCTGTCTCTGTCGTTGATGCTACTGTTCATGCTTTCATCAGACACCAAATCTGAGTTATCTTTGGGTCTCTTTCATTTTCCAAATCCAGTCTGTTGCCTAGTTTTGAATGTTCACGTATATATTTGTCTTCCAAATTCCCTTTAAATCTCCCTTGTTATCTCTCATCTGTTCTCATCTGTTTGTAATAATCTCCCCACCTGTCCACCTGCCTCATTTTACCTTCCTCTACTGTTCTATGGAGTAGATCTTTATTGGCTGTTACATAATAGCCTCACTCCTTAGCCTCACTCCTTAGCCTCACTTATAAGCCTCTTTTCAGTTTGGTGTCGTCATCACATTCGCAGCCTTATCCCATTCCCAACTCCAATCCAACTGTTCTACCTGTCAATTCTTTTTTGTTTTGTTTTGGTTTGGTTTTTGAGATGGAGTCTCACTCTGTTGCCCAGGCTGGAAGGCAGTGGTGCAACTTCAGCTCACTGCAATCTCTGCCTCCTGGGCTCAAGCAATTCTCCCACCTCAGTAGCTGAGACTACAGGTGCACTCCACCAAGTAGCTGGGACTACAGGCACGCACCACCAAGTCCGGCTAATTTTTTGTATTTTTAGTAGAGACGTGATTCCATCATGTTGGCCAGGCTGGTCTCAAATTTCCGACCTCAGGAGATCTGCACTCCTCGGCCTCCCAAAGTGCTGGGATTACAGGTGGGAGCCACCATGCCTGGCCTCCTGTCAGTTCTTGAATGAGTCTTGGAATTTTCTTGATGCTTTTTTTTTTTTAATCTGGAATGTTCTTTTCACCATATTGGAAGTCCACTCATTCTTTAAAGCCATTCTCCAATGCCAGCCCCATTCATTAAATCAACCATTCATCCATCCATTCATCTATCCACTCATTCTTTCTTTCTTTCATGCATTAAATATTTAATGTCAGACACTGCTCTAGGTTATCAGTGCAAACATGTCCAAGGCTTACCGTTGCCCTCCAGATATCCATGTCCCATAGGGAAGGGAGATGGGTAATATAGAGCATGCTATAATCTACATATGTACATGGTGGCAAGGGAAGAGAGCGAGCAGATCAGCTAACTCTTCTGAAGGGCATAGAGGAGGAAGGCATAATGATGGAGGCTTAACAGATAAGTTGTTTGAGCTCCATGACTGTATGAATTCAAAGTGACCTCTTAACCCTCCATTTACCCTTGGTGACACATAGACATCACAACCATCATGCATTGCATAACACCAGGCACACTGTCATCTTTTGTGAAATATATTTAAGGGATTAATGAACACATTTCTACCAGATTGTAAGTGCCTGAAAAGCAGGGGTGGTGGTTCTCTTAGATTGTATTCTGTAAAGTGCCCACTAAGTAATCCTTCAATTAGGTGCATCTGTTAAATTCCATTGATTGGAATCAACTTTTCAGTTGGGCACATCTGAATGCAGTGGAAAGCTTATTTCAGGATTTAAGAAATATTTGCATCACTTTAAAGAAGCTTATTAAATTCTAAAAAAAATCCAATTTAAAAGCCTTTTTTATTGAACCAAGAGCAAAAGTAATGAAAACCAATTTTATGAAGTTAACAAAACAGTAAGACTCTTAATAATAATTGTTTTTGAACTCCCTATTGCTTGACTCAATACATTTTGTCTCTGGGTAAAACTTTTCTGTTCTCTTGGGAACTCCCTAGCCAATCCCAAAGTTACACAATAATTGAAGTTGTTAACTACTCTGCCAAATGCAGATCATTTGCCTGGGAGTTTGAATCACTCTTAAAAGCTCACTAATATTGCTTGTGGTGAAGGAACAGTTCATGGATGGTTCAGAAAATTCCTGCGGATTCACTTCAGGTTTTTTTCTCAAGTTAAATTAAACTATTATTAAATTTCATATGTTTCGTTAGACATAGGATGTCTAGTCCAACTCTATTCTTATAAAATTGCTTCAGGGTGTCTGGATGTGTTATATTCTCTATATCCATCATTGGATCTCTTGGCATTGGCTAATTCCACATGGTGAGACTCTGGGGGATTTGTACTTTGATGTATTTCTTGATTCTTTTTTGAAAATAAAGAGCATTTCTCATTTTTATAAGGTCAATATGTCATTAGTTGATTTCAAAAAATTTTACTCTCTGTGCTTTAGATTCAATTCAGACAACAAAAACCTATTGAGTTTCTACTATATGCTAAGATGCAACACTGAACGGGATGGGATCTCTTCCCTTAAGGACTTTTTAGCTCAGGGGGAGAGAAAAACATATTCATGGACAAAACATGTATAATGGCAGTAGGCACAGGGGACAATGGGAACAGAGGAGGAGTTCTCTTAGAACAGAGAGTCCTGGCATGACAAGAGGGACAAATAGTAATTGACCAGGAGGCTGGAGGCAGGAAAGGCAGAGGTTCCAGCATGAGCAAAGGCCTAGAGATAAGAAACAACATGGTTTATGTGGCTCACTGCAAGCCTCGCTAGGATTGCTGGTGAATAATGTGCTTTTTGAGACAAGGTCTCACTCTGTCACCCAAACAATTTTCCCACCTCAGCCCCCTGAGTAGCTGGGACTACAAGCACCCAGCTCATTTCTATACATTTTGTGGATAGGTACAGTCAGTATGGGTACAGTGCTGGGTATAGTCAGTATGGAAAGATACTAGAGAGGTGCCAAAGACCAGCTCAAGAAGGGCTTCCTTGCTAGTCCAAGCCAGCCATGCCATGCTAGGGAGCTTAGTAGGAAATGAGGCACCATGGAAGGGTTGTAAAAAAGAAAGTGACATGGTCAGATTTGCAATTTAGGTAAATCATTCAGGTGGTACCAGGTGTGGATGCAAGGCAGGCAAGACTAGAAGTTGAGACCACTTAGGAGGTTTTTTGCCATGATTCTTCGATTGAATTAAAGCAATGAAAGCCAGAGTAGAGAAATGAATGGTCGGTTTGAAGCATATGCTAGTAGGTGGAATTACCAGGGTTTGGTGTTTGATTGCTGTGGAGGGTGAGAGGAGAGCCATAGGTTCATCCTCAGGTTTCTGGTTGTGTGTCTGTTGCTGAGATGAAAGACAGGAGATAAATTCAGGGCAAAGAGTAATGGGCTCTGTTTTGGACTTTTTGGATTACAGGGGCCAATGGACCATCCAAGCAGGCCCATGTAGCAGGAATTTAGATGTGGTATTCTGTAGGGGAGGAAAAAATATTTTTTTCCTTCTACCCTCTTAGGTTCGCTGTCTGGCACCCTATAAATTAGGTTGACAAAAGACAAATTAACAAGAGAAAAGCATAGATATTAACTAAATATAAGTTTTACATGACATGAGAGTCTTCATAAGGAAATGAAGAGTAAAGAAATCATGAAACCTGAGTATCTTTATACTGGTGCGATAAAGAGTGAAGAATCACGAAAAAAATGTGATAAGATAAAGTGGTATAAACTAAGGGTAGTTAACCGGGGGAAATTTTAGCCAGGCCTGTTCATTTGGATTCTTCTTGGTGTCCCATCTTCAGAAATAAGGATGCTTCTTTCTTCTGGATCTAGGGAGGGCACTTCTCACATGAGGGTCTTCTGACCTACTTCAGGGGAAGGTCAGAGAGTCCTTTCTGTACCTGCTGTTTCTCAAATTCTTTCAGCTTAAAATATTCAATATGCCAAGGTGCCATACTTTGGGGTAGCATGTTTTGAGCCCTGTCAATTCTAAAGCTCAGGAGACATTTCTGGGCTAGAGCATAGATTAGGAAGCACCTATGGTTAAGTACATGAGGTCGGGCCATATCAATCAGAAAGCATGTTAAGAAGTTATAGACTGAGGACGAGAATCAGGGAGATTGAGAGAGGAGTATGAAGGAGACACAGAAACAATATTCAGGGGCCATGAAAAGAGGCCCCAGAGAGTGCAATGGTATTGAAGCTGGGGCACTAGGGACTTTCTAGGAGGAACTAGTGGACCCCAGTGTCAACTGCTTCAGGACAATCTAGAAGATAAAGACAATAAAATGTCAGGGCTGGGCACAGTGGTTCATGCCTGTAATCCCAGCATTTTGGGAGGCCCAGTTAGGCAGATTGCTTGAGGTCAGGAGTTCAAGACCAGCCTGGCCTAGAAGGTGAAACCCTGTCTCTATTAAAAATACAAAAATTACCCAGGAGTGATGACACACACCTGTAATCCCAGCTACCTGGGAGGCTGAGGCAGGAGGATTGCTTGAACCTGGGAGGTGGAGGTTGCAGCAAGCTGATATCGTGGCACTGCACTCCAGCCTGGGTGACAGAGAAAGACTCCATCTCAAAAAAAAAAAGAAAAAAGACAGTAAAATGTCCATTGGGTTTGGCAATCAGAAGTTCATTTGTATCCTTTGTCAGAGAGATTGCAGCAGGTGAATAAATGAGGGCATGAGGGCAGGTCTATGAGTAATGGGAGAGATTTATTTCCCACCTTAAGCCAGTCCAAGTCAATTATGCTTCTTTGTACAGTCACGTGTTACTTAACAACAGGGCTAGGTTGTGAGAAATGCATCATTAAGGTGATAGCATGTGCGGACATCACAGAGTGTCTTAACACAAACCTAGATGGTATCACCTACTGCACACATAGGCTATAATGTATAGCCTATTGCACCTAGGCTACAAATCTGGACAGCATGTGACTGTACTGAATACTGTAGACAATTGTCACACCATGGTAAGTATTTGTATATCTAAACATAGAAAATATATGGCAAAAATATGGTATAAAAGATTTTAAAAAAAAGATACACTTGTAAAGGACACTTACCATGAATGGAGCTTGCAGGACCAGAAGTTGCTCTGGGTGAGTGAGTGAAGGGTGAATGAGAAGGACTAGGACATCACTGTACACTACTGTAGACTTTATAGACACTGTCCACTTAGGCCACAGTAAATTTATAAAAATATCTTTCGTGGCTGGGCACAGTGACTCACCCCTGTAATCTCAGCATTCTGAGAGGCCAAGGTAGAAGGATTGCTTGAGCCCAGGAGTTTGAGGCCAGCTTGGGTAACATGGCATAGCCAGGTCTGCACAAAATGTGTAGAAATGAGTCCCAGCTACTTAGGAGGCTGAGGTAGGAAGATCGCTTGGGTGACAGGAGTGAGAACTTGTCTCAAAAAACATTTTTTTTCTTTCTTCAATAACAAATTAGCCTTAGCTTACTATAACTGTTTTACTTTACAAACTTTTTCAGTTTTTAAACTTTTTGACTCTTTTGTAATAAGGCTTAGCTTAGAACACAAACACATTGTATAGCTATGCAAAAATATTTTCTTTCTTTACATCCTTATTCTACGAGGTTTTCTCTATTTAAAATTTTTATAAATTTTTCTTTTTCCTTTTTAAATATTTTTGTTAAAAACAAAGACATGGCCAGGCGCAGTGGCTCACGCCTGTAATCCCAGCACTTTGGGAGGCCAATGTGTGCAGATCACGAGGTCAAGAGATCGAGACCATCCAGGCCAACATGGTGAAACCCCGTCTCTACTAAAATACAAAAATTCACTGGGCCTGGTGGCACATGCCTGTGGTCCCAGCTACTCCGGAGGCTGAGGCAGGAGAATTGCTTGAACCCAGAAGGTGGAGGTTGTAGTGAGCCAAGATTGCACCACTGCACTCCAGGCTGGTGCCTGGTGACAGACCAAGACTCTGTCTCAAAAAAAACAAAATAAAACAAAACAAAAAACCAAACAAAAAAAATGAAGACATAAGCACACTCTAATGTGTGCTAATGCCTAGGCCTACACAGGGTCAGGCTCATCCATGTCACTGTCTTCCACCTACACATCTTGTCCCAGATCTTCAAGGTCAATAACATGCATGGAGCTGTGGTCTCCTGTGATAACAATATCTTCTTTTGGATACCTCCTGAATGACCTGCCTGAGGCTATTTTACAGCTAACTTTTTTGTGTGTTTTCAATAAATAGAAAGAGTATACTCTAAAATGACAATAACATTCTTTGATAGTATGGTAAATCCACAAACCAGTAACATAGTCATTTACTATAATTTTCAAGTCTTATGTACTGTTCATAATTGTATGTGCTTTTTTTTTTTTTTCCCCGAGATGGAGTTTCGCTTTTGTTGCCCAGGCTGGAGTGCAATAGTGCCATCTCGGCTCATCACAGCGTCTGCCTCCTGGATTCAAGTGATTCTCCTGCCTCAGCCTCCCGAATAGTTGGAATTACAGGCATGCGCCACTACACCCGGCTACTTTTGTATTTTTAGTAGAGACGGGGGTCTTTCCATGTTGGTTGGGCTGGTCTCGAACTCCCAACCTCAACTGATCCACCTGCCTTGGCCTCCCTAAGTGCTGGGGTTACAGGCATAAGCCAATGCACCCAGCCCAGATTAAATTTTCTAATATTTTATTTAGGATTTCAGCATCTATGTTATAAATGAGATTGACTTGTAGTTCTTTTCTTATTCTTTTCTTCCTTACTTTTCTCTTTCCCTTTTTCCCTCCCTGCCTTCTTCCATTCTTTCTCTTTTTGCCTGGTATTCGTGTTAGGGTTTTGCTAGTTGGCATCACAGAGAGTTGGAAATGAGAGTTTTAAGTTCTTTAACAGTATAACAAGAGAGAACATCTGTTTAAAGAACAGGAAATTTCTTTTTAAAGAGCTAGGAAACATCTCTCACTAAACTTTCTGGGCATGGTAACTTTTTTGCAGATTTTTAGTTACCTTTTACATTTCTTCAATGGTTATTGATTTATTCAGGTTGTCAATTTTTTATATTAAAATTATTATATAATCAAAGGATACAAAATTTTGGTTAGACAGGAGGAAGTTCAAGAGATCTATTGTACAACATGGTGACTATGGTTAATAACAAAGTACTATATACTTGGAAATTGCTGAAATTGCTAAGAGAGTACATTAGAAGTGTTGCTACCACAAAGTATGTGAGGTAATGCATATGTTAATTAGTTTGATTGAGCCATCCATAACATATACCTATTCCAGAACATTATCTTGTACACCTTACATATATACAATTTTATTTGTTGATCAGATAGTAAGGTAAAAATTTAAAAACCCATTGAATTATGCACTTTAAATGGCTGAATTCCCAGCACCTTAGGAGGCCGAGGCAGATGAATCATCTGAGGTCAGGAGTTCAAGACCAGCCTGGCCAACATGGTAAAACCCTGTCTCTACTAAAAATACAAAAAATTAGCTGGGCATGGTTGCAGGCACAAGTAATCCCAGCTACTTGGGAAGTGGAGGCAGGAGAATTGCTTGAACCTGGGAGGCGGAGGTCGCAGTGAGCCCAGATCGCACCATTACACTCTAGCCTGGGCAACAAGAGCAAACTGTCTCAATAAATAAATAATTACATAAATAAATAGGTAAATTGTTTAGCATGTGAATTATATATCTCAATAATGCTGTGACCAAAAATTACCAATATAATAAAATTGACTGTTTTTTCTTGTGATGTACAGTTCTATGAATTTTAATACATGTAGATTTGTGTTACCCCACCCCAATCAGCATATGGAACAGTCGCAATGCCCCCCAAACTTTCTTGTGCTCTCTTTGATAGTCACACGCTGCCCTCACCTCTAACTTCTGGCAACCATAGATATTTTCTCCCTCACTGTAGTTTTATCTTTTCAAGAATGTCATATAAATGGGATCATACAGTATGGAACCTTATGTTGGGCTTCCTTTTCTTAGCAAAAAGCCTTTTAGATTTATCCATGGTGTTGGGCGTTTTGGGAGTTCATTTTTATAGATGAGTAGTAGTTAATTTTATGGAGGTTCCATAGTTTGTTTATTCATTCACTCATTGAAGGACATTTGTCTTGCTTCCAGTTTTTGTTTTCGAGTTCACACAGGTTTTTGAGCATATGATTTAATTTCTCCAGGATAAATGAAAGAAGTGGGATAGCAGGATCACATGATAAGAGTATGTTTAACTTTATAAGAAGCTACTAACTTATTTTCCAGAGCTGCTATACTGTTTTGCATTCCCATCAGCAATGTATGAGAGTTCCAGCCTCACCTGTTTTTGTTCACTTGGCTTGTCTTTAAGTTTCTCTGTAATGTTGATGGTGACTTGTTGCTGTATGTGTTTGATAAATATTCATTGTGAACTTTTGTGGCTGAAATCTATTTCTACTTATTTTGATTGTGATCTGTTGTGCTTATTGTAACTGATTATTGATGTCATTCAATCCCTCTGGAAAATCTTTAGTCAATACGATTTTGAAGGTTGCTTTTTCTTTTCTTTTCCCTTTTCTTTTCTTTCTTTCTTTCTTTCTTTTTTTTTTTTGGAGACAGAGTTTTGCTCTTGTTGCCCAGACGCGATCTTGGCTCACCACAACCTCTGCCTCCTGGGTTCAAGCGATTCTCCTGCCTCAGCCTCCAGAGTAGCTGGGATTACAGGCATGCACCACGATGACCAACTAATTTTGTATTTTTAGCGGAGACAGGGTTTCTCCATGTTGTTCAGGCTGGTCTCAAACTCCCAACCTCAGGTGATCTGCCCACCTCAGCCTTCCAAAGTGCTGGAATTACAGGCATGCACCTCTGTGCCTGTCCTGTAGTTTACTTTTTCTACGTTCTCTCTAATTTTTTTTTTTCCTGGAACTCTATTAAGCATATGTTGGATCCTCTCATGCTTTTCTACCCGCTTCTTTATTTCTCATTCATATTTTCCAGTCCTTACCCTCTTTGTTTTTCATCCTGGGAAATTTTCAGTCTTCCAAGTCACCAATTCTCTCTTTAAACAATTCTAATTCTTTAAATTGTCCATTAATATTTTAGTTTTAGTGGTTACATTTGTCATTTCTAGAGGTCATATTTCAATTATTCCTCATCTTGTTTGATGATATATTGTCATTTTCTCAAATTTTTACTTATTTACTTTAAACAGATTTTTAACATATTTATGTTGCAGTCTTTATTTCTGCTGTGGTTCCAACACCTGCTCTAATCTTTTGCTGTTTTACTCCTATGGTTCTCTCTCTCAAAAAAGAAAAGAAAGAAGGAAGATAATCTCTTCTTCAAAGAAAAATAGATCAAATAATGAGGGTACACTAAAAGCCCAGAACTCAATATATGCATGTAAGAAATCTATACTTGTACCCCCTAAATCTCCGAGTAATGAGTAAAGTAATCCTTAATTTGGTAACTGCAAGGCAAGGAAGAGATCAGCTTACCAACCTGTTCCCTACAATTTTCTCCAATGGAACTGCCAGTAACGTTGGTGAAATAGTTTTTCTGATTGCATATATCAAACTCTGTTATTTTTGCTTTGTTTTTCAGATTATGCCAAAATTTGTAGAGCATAGAAAATAAAAAAGTATTATGAAAATTATATTCCATATAATATACTTTCAGTACTTCCTGCATAGAGAACTTTTATGAAAATCTCAGAAAAAACACATTTTTAAATAATTTTAACACATATGTTTATATGCCTAAATATTACTCTCTCAGTCTCTGATCTTCCTGTTTCTAATACAAAATTTAAAAATAAAGTGGCATTTATTGAGTGCATATTATGTGCCTGCTACAATTCTAAGTGCCTTATGTATATTTTTAGTGTAATCCTCATGACCATCTATTTTATAGATGAAAAACTAAAGCACAGAGAGGAAAGTGATTTTCCCAATATTACCCAGCTAGTAAATAGCAGAGCTGGAATTTGAACACATGCCTTTCTTTCTTTAAGTCTTGTTCTTTCTATGAAGTCATTTGACTTTGGTAAGAAATATTGGCAATTAAGGGACTTATTGGCCAAAGCTTACTTTCCAGTTCGCTGCTTTGCCTCTTTTATAATCTCCCATTAGATAACTAATTTTCAGTTTTAATAGTCATCTGTGTGTAGCTTACTTCCAAATAGTCTGTCTTCAGTCTTAACATCTCCTTTAAACTCCCCTGAACTCTAATATCAAAGATGTGAAACTAGATGTTGCCTAATGAGTATCAAGAGGCACAGTTGTGTAGTAGTAAGGTGCGAAGGTCTTGCATGTGGACTGCCAGAATTTGAATCCTGCTTTTACTACTTGCAGATGTGCAACTTGGGCAAGTTGCTTAAATTCTCTGTGTCTAAGTTCTCATTCATAAAAGGAGAATAAGATAAATTTGCTATTATGTCTTAAACATATAATTTCTAAAATTGATCTCTTCAATCTCCCCATAAAAGTACATCATCTCTCTTTCTAACCTCCCCCAACCAATAGATTTGGGTTCTTCCTTATCTCATTAGCCCCTAGAGCCCTTCTATGAAGTGTTTTGAATGTATCCCTTTCTTTCTACTTCCTTAGCTACAATAGTTTACTTCTGTATGTATTACTTTAAGAATTTTTTTTTTTGCTCTGTTTTCAGGCTTTTTCTCTTTTAATCCACTTTTTTTCATATACAGAATGAATACTTCCTGCATGCCTATGATTCTTTGTTATTTATTAATTTTTTTTTTTGAGATGAAGTCTCACTCTGTTGCCCAGGCTAGAGTGCAGTGGCATGATCTTAGCTCACTGCAACATTTGCTGGCCAGGTTCAAGCGATTCTCCTGCCTCAGCCTTCTGAGCAGCTGGGATTACAGGAGCCTGACACAGCACCTGGCTAATTTTTGTAGTTTTTAGTAGAGACGGGGGTTTCACCATCTTGGCTGGGCTGGTCTTGAACTCCTGACCTCATGATCCAGCCATCTTGGCCTCCGAAAGGACTGGGGTTACAGGCGTGAGCCACCATGCCCAGCCTGATATTTTATTCTTGTTTTTTTTTCTTTCTGATGATGAATTGTAAAAAACGCAACTGTTACAGAACAGAGAAAATGAAAGACTGCCAAACTTGCCCTTGGATATGACCACTATCAACAATTTGGTGCATATTTTATTTAACAGTAAACAAAACTACTATTAACATTTGGTGGATATTTTATTTAATATTATACATATCCACTGTTAACTTTTGGTGCATATTTCCACTATTATCAATTTGTGCATATTCTATGTAATATTTTGTGTAACCACTATTAATATTTTGATACATATTTAATACTATATATAAGGCTTTTCATATTATTATTTAACCAGATATGTTGTTGACATATTTCCATGGTAGTGATATAGACCTATCTCATTATTTTTTAAAAATTGGTTTTATTTGGCTGGGTGTGGTGGCTCACGCCTGTAATCCCAGCATTTTGGGGCACCAAGGCAGGTGGATCACCTGAGGTCAGGAGTTCGAGACCAGCCTGACCAATATGGTGAAATCGTGTCTCTAACAAAACCTAGCTGGGTGTGGTGGCAAATGCCTGTAGTATCAGCTACTCAGGAGGCTGAGGTATGAAGAGTCACCTGAACCCAGGAGGCAGAGCTTGCAGTAAACCGAGATCGCGCCACTACACTCCAACCTGGGTGACAGAGTGAGACTCCATCTCAAAAAAAATTGGTTTTATTAAATATTGATTGAACACAAAAGATTATGAAATTTGTGTAAGTTATAAAGAATTTTTATACAATGATCTCCCATGTTCATATCACCCTGTTTAAGGAATAGAACATTACCATTACCTTTACATTTCTATTCCCTTTCCCCTCAAATGTAACCTGTATCATTTATTTTCATTTATCATTTTCTTGCTTTTCTTTATAGTTTGCATACATGTTTGTGTAACTAAACAATATATCGTTTGCT
This sequence comes from Cheracebus regulus, assembly GCA_963574635.1. Taxonomy (NCBI): domain Eukaryota; kingdom Metazoa; phylum Chordata; class Mammalia; order Primates; family Pitheciidae; genus Cheracebus; species Cheracebus regulus. The sequence goes on along the minus strand of CAUYQU010071323.1, from coordinate 3,826 downwards.
TCTGCATGTTTTTGAGATTTATATAAGTGAATCATTCTGCATGTTGCCTTCTGCCACTTGACTTTTTCCCTTTCTACATCATGTTTCTTTTAGGATTGTGACTGGAATAACATTGAGGAGAATTGATATCTTCATGATATTGAGCCTTTCAACCCATAATGTTATAACATTGTTTTATATATATATATATATATATATATATGTATATCTCCATTTATCCTTTTATTTAAGTCTTCTTTAATGCCTTTCAATATAGTTTATGATTTTCTCCCTAAATGTCTTGCCCATCTTTTGCTAGATTTATTCCTAGATATGTACCTTTTTTTATATTATTCTAAATGGTCTTTTTAAAAGTTAGTTTTCTAGCTCTTTGTTGTTGGTAGATATAAATGCAATTGATTTTTTTTGATGGAATGAAACCATTATTTAACGTCTAGAAGAAGGAAAACAACACATTTATTGCTTTTTGGATACATGACAGCTTCAGTGAAATTCTACAAATTTGGTTGGGAAAGATGGATACAAATTTAAGGAGAGTGTTATTTAGAAAGGCAGAGGGAAAGGAATCAAGGAGAGGTGCAAAGAGGGCGTTAATGATTTTCATCATATTTTATTTCTTTTTGAAGTAAATATGGTAAAATATTAAGATTTGTTAAGGCTTCATAGTTGGTACATGAGTGATTGCTTTATTATTCTTTGCACTTTTTGGAAACAGATCATAATTTTTAAAATAAAATATGCAATGTTAGACATATGCTCAAGATAAATCACTTTTATAATAGATTACCACAGAATCCATTTACTTCCATCAATTATTCTAAATTGGACATTGCAAAATGGGAGCTGTGTGCTGAATTGAAGCTCCAGATGTAATTTTTTTTATGCCCGATGATTAAACAAACGAATCAGTAAACACCAAACATTTTACATTCGAATCTGGATTTCAGAATTCTCTTAAAACATTAGAAAATCTGACCATACTGTATTTCCACGTGGTAATAGTCAATTAGATATGAGTAAGTATTGGCTGCCTATATGTGTTTTGACTGTTTAAAGATTTTAAATATTTTCAAAGATAGAGAGAAGAGCATAATAAGCCCCTGGATACCCATCATAGAAATACAGCAATTTTTGATTCATGGTCAATTCTGTTTATTTATTTATTTATTGAAGAGGCAGAGGTTTGCTCTGTTGCCTAGGCTGGAGTACAGTGGCTTGATCATAGCTCACTGTAACCTTGAACCCCTAGGCTTAGGGGATTCTCCTGACTCAGCCTCCTGAGAAGCTATGACCATAGGTGTGCACCACCAGCCCAACTAATTTTTAAATTTTTTGTAGAGGCCAGGGGTCTTGCTGTGTTGCCCAGGCTGGTCTCAAACTCCTGACCTCAAGTAATCATTCTGGCTCAGTCTCTAGGAGTGCTGCAATTATAGGCATGAGCCACCATGCCCCGCCTGTTTTATTGTTAAAATTTTATTTTTTTAATTGACAAAAAATGATATATATTTATCATGTACAAGATGATGTTTTGAAATATGTATACACTGTGAAATGACTAAATTGAATGCCAATTATCATATTATCATATTACCTCACATATTTATCATTTTTTTTGTGGTAAGAACACTTAACATCTACTCTCTCAGCAATTTTTAAGAATACAGCATATTGTTATTAACTACAGTCACCGTGTTGCTCAATAGATCTTTTGAACTTACTCCTTTTATCTAACAGAAATTTTGTATCCTTTGCAACATGTCCCCAAACCTTCCTCCCTCCTCCCTCTCCCCAGCCTCTGGCAACCATCATTCTACTCTCTGCTTCTGTCAGTTCAACATTTTTAGATTCTCTATATAAGTGAGATCATGCAGTATTTGTCCTTCTGTGCCTGGCTTACTTCACATAACATAATGTCCTTCAGGTTCATCCATGTTGATGCAAATGACGGGATTTTCTTCTTTTTAAAGGCTGAATAGTATTCCATTATATATATAAATAGACACACACACACACACACACACACACACACACATATTTTCTTTATTCATTTGCTGATGGACACTTAGGTTGATTCAATATTGTGAATAATGCTACAGTGAACTTGGTAATGCAGTTATCTCTTCAACATACAGATATCATTTCCTTTGAATATATACCCAATACTGGGATTGCTAGATCATGTGATAGTTTCTTTCTTTTTTTTTTTGAGATGGAGTTTTGCTCTTGTTGCCCAGGCTGGAGTGCAATGGCATGAGCTCAGCTCACTGTAACCACCGTCTCCTGGGTTCAAGCAATTCTCCTGCCTCAGCTTCCTGAGTAGCTGGGATTACAGGCACATGCCACCACCCCTGGCTAATTTCTGTATTTTAAGTAAAGATGGGGTTTCACCATGTTGGTCAGGCTGGTCTCGAACTCATGACCTCAGGTGATCCACCCACCTTGGCCTCCCAAAGTGCTGGGATTACAGGCATGAGCTATCATGTCTGGCCTGAATTTCTATTTCTGAGGAACCTCCATGCTGTTTTCCATAATGGTTGTACTAATTTACATTCCCACTAACAGTACACAAGGGTTTCCTTTTCTCCACATCCTCACTAACATTTATTATCATTCACTTTTCTGATAATAGCCATTCTAACAAGCGTGAAGTGGTATTTCATTCTGGTTTTACCTGGCATTTTCTTGATGATTAGCGATGTTGAACATTTAAATCTTTTACCCATTTTAAAAATAGGGTTACTTGTCTTTTGTGCTATTGAGTTTCTGAGTTCCTTATATATTTTGAATACTAACTTCTTTTATTTATTTATTTATTTATTTATTTATTTATTGTATTTGGGTTCTGGGGTACATGTGCACGTCCTGCATCCTGCAGTATGACCATTTTCATGATATTGATTCTTCCTAACCATGAGCATGGAATGTTTTTCCATCTGTTTATGTCCTCTCTTATTTTCTTGATCAGTGGTTTGCAGTTCTTGAAGAGATCTTTTACCTCCTTTGTTAGTTGTATTCCTAGGTATTTTATTCTCTTTGTAGCAATTGTGAATGGGAGTTCACTCATGATTTGGCTCTGTTTGTCTATTATTGGTGTATAGGAATGTTTGTGATTTCTGCACATTGATTTTGTATCCTGAGACTTTGCTGAAGTTGCCTATCAGTTTAAGGAGACTTTGGGCTGAGATGATGGGGTCTTCTAAATATAAGATCATGTCATCTGCAAATAGGGACAATTTGACTTCTTCTTTTCCTAGTTGAATGCTCTTTATTTCTTTTTCTTGCCTAATTGCTCTGGCTAGAACTTCCAATACTATATTGAATAGGAGTAGTGACAGAGGGCATCCTTGTCTAGTGCCAGTTTTTAAAGGGAATGCTTCTAATTTTTGCCCATTCAGTATGATATTGGCTGTGGGTTTGTCATCAATACCTTTTATTGTTTTGAGATACATTCCATCAATACCTAGTTTATTGAGAGTTGTTAGCATAAAGAGCTGTTGAATTTTGTCGAAGGCCTTCTCTGCATCTATTGAGATAATCTTGTGGTTTTTGTCTTTGGTTCTGTTTATGTGGTGAATTACATTTATAGATTTGTGTATGTTGAATCAGCCTTGCATCCCTGGGATGAAGCCTACTTGATCATGATGGATAAGCTTTTTGATGTGCTGTTGGATTTGGTTTGCCAGTATTTTATTGAAGATTTTTGCATCAATGTTCATCATGGATATTGGCCTGTAGTTTCGTTTCTTAGTTGCATCTCTGCCAGATTTTGATATCAGGATGATGTTGGTGTCATAGAAAGAGTTAGGAAGGATTCCCTCTTTTTGTA
>CAUYQU010071320.1:0-26753 GCA_963574635.1 Cheracebus regulus | reverse complement strand
AGGTAGCCGAGGGTGACCTAGGTCAAAGAAGGTGACCCGAACAGGTGGCTGAAGCATGTGTCTGGGATGAGTCAGGACGGAGCCAGGACACCGGAACAGATGTGAACTACTAATTAGGACCAGTGGGGAAGGTTGTTTACTAGAACTACAAGGAAGTTAGATTTTAAAATAGAGAATTAAAGAATAAGAGAGCTGAACATACTGACATACTGATTCTTTGAAGAGAAACTTGGGGTTCACTACAACAACTGATAAATACATTAACTCAGAAGCAGGCCCTCAGTAGCAACCAGAATCTTTGGCTAGACCCAGATCTTTCCACTTGTCCTACTGCAGCCTAATTTTAGCCAGGTTATAAAAGGATGTACATTGGAAAACATCCAACTTATACTCAACAAAGTGATTGATGACTCTTTTTTCAGAGCATCCATCTCAGATTGGGCCAGCTGGTACTGATGTACTCCAGCTGACCCAAGAGTAAGAGGTCATTCATCGACCTCTCCACATCTCACCCAAACCCCTTTACCCCCTAGTCAAGGCAACAGACAGTGCAGCCGCAGCCCCTGGGCCAGGAATAGATGGGACTGCTTGTCAGCCAGCACATTCCTCCCTCCATGAGTAATAAGCATACCCCAGGCCTGGGGGACTGGCTTAAAGCATTTCTCCATTAATCTAAGGAGGTTGATGTCACCGTGCAAGTTACAGCACAGGACGCTAGTGCAGGAAAGCACATGTTTAAATGCTGCCAAACAGGCCACCTGGCTTTCTGAGCACGTAGCCACATTTCCAGCCTTGAACGCCTGTTACACTGAGATCTAATTCCCAACATGGGGAAATGTGACTTTTTGTAATTTGAACAAGTCTCTCAAAGAACCTCATCTACAGCTGAAGCATCTCTCTCTCTCTCTCTCTGTCTCTCTGTCTCTCTGTCTCTCTGTCTCTCTCTCTCTCTCTCTCTCTCTCTGTGTGTGTGTGTGTGTGTGTGTGTGTGTGTGTGTGTTTCTCTCCTGGGTTTGGTTTGAATACCATTATAATTGAGAACTCTGTTTGGAGAAGTACCTTGAACCAGTCCCTCAGGCTCTAATCCAAACCTCTCACCCCAGGGTGATGAGGCAATTAAGAGTGAAGTGTAGCGTGGAGCTGTTAGCAAGTGGGAGAATATAGACTGGGACCTGGGCAGGAGCCGAGACTTCTGCTGTGGACTGTGGATTTACAACCTAGCAATACAAATACTTCTTTTCATTGTTTATAACCAATTTAATTGCACTGTGATCCGAGAACATGCTTCATACAATATTAATTCTTTGAAATGTGTAGAGACCTCATGGACATTTTTTTCTCAGTTTCCCCATTTCTGTGATATTATTGAAATCTACACTGTGTCTCCACCTCAAATCCAAGTTCTAAGTCAACATATCAGGATCAAGGGCTGCTGAGAATTAGGACCACCCTGCAGCCAGGGCTGGCTTTAGGTACTTATGACCCATGCCCAGAAGGGCCCACATTTTGGTTTCATGCACTTCTGTCACTGTCTTGAATTTTTCTTTTTGAGACAGAGTCTCGCTCTGTCACCAGGCTGAAGTGCAGTGGTGCAATCTCGGCTCACTGCAACCTCTGACTCCCCAGCTCAAGCGACTCTCCTGCTTTAGCCTCCCGAGAAGCTGTGATTACAGGCATGCGCCACCAGGCCCAGCTAATTTTTTGTATTTTTAGTAGAGATGGGGTTTCACCATGTTGGCCAGGATGGTCTCGGTCTCCCGACCTCATGATCTGCCCGCCTCGGCCTCCTGAAGTGCTGGGATTACAGGCATGAATCACAGCACCCAGCCTGAAATTTTTAATAATTTTGAACAAGGAGCCCCACACTTTCTTTTTTCCTTTTTTTTTTTTTGAAATGAAGTCTCGCTCTGTCGCGCAGGCTGGAGTGCACTGGCACCATCTTGGCTAACTGCAATCTCTGCCTCCCTCATTCAAGCCATCCTCCTGTCTCAGCCTCCCGAGCACCTGGAACTACAGGTGACCACAGCCACACCCAGATAATTTTTGTATTTTTGGAAAAGACAGGGATTTGTCATGTTGGCCTGGCTGGTCTTGAACTCCTGGCCTCAAGTCATCCACCCACCTTGGCCTCCCAAAGTGCCGGGATTACAGGCGTGAACCACCGTGTCCTCTGAGCCTCACACTTTCACTTCACACTGGACCCTACAAATGATGTGGCCAGTCCTGCCTGGGGCACTTGAAGAAACTGAAGGTGTCAGTGGGTTTCTATGGGTCATGTTCAGACGAGAAGAGAGGTAGGAGAAAGAGAAAGAGGAAGGCAGGATGGAGAAAGAGAAAAGGGGAACAAGGAGGCTGCTGCTCCCTCATTTACCGTCCCGGGGGACATGGGTCTCCTTTCGCTTCCTAAAACATGCCTTGATCTGCCCTTACTCATTTTCTGCAAGCCTTCCCATGGCTGGCCCCTTCTTTCCATTCAGGTCTTAATGCCAACACCTTCCTCTCTAGAGGCTATATCTGCCTATCCTGCTCTTGATCATAGCACCATGTTCTACACCCTCATAACTGCACTTGTATTCTCGTGTTTTATTTATCAGTCTGTGCACTTTATTTTTGGACACACACACAAACACACCCATCAGAATGCAGGTTTGATAAAAGCAGGACCACCCCTAGGCTCTTCTCTCTATTCCTCGGCAATTCAACCAGCCTGGGCTTTAGATACAGTTCCAAACGTTCATTTCTGCCTGACTTCAGGCAAGTTATTTAACCTCTCTTCGTGTAAGAGGGAGAATAGCAATAATAAGAAGCCAGTGGAATAAAACAAGCACTTAAAACCGCATCTCGCAGGCAAGAGATACACAGTAAGAATTTATCAAATGAATGAATGAATGCAATTGATGATTCTCATCATTTACATGAGCCCCTACTATGTGCAAGGTACTGTGCTAGGAAGTCGTATTTTTTCATTTGCTTCTTATTATTAATTAACCCATTTTAAATTCGACAAGACTGAGGTTCAGAGAGGTTGAATAACTTGCCCAAGGTCATGCAGAAATTATCCATTAGATCTCTAACTGGCAATCAGAAATGCAGGTGATGTCCCTTCCAGCTACGAGGCAGGTGCTACGTGGAAACTAGAGATCCAGTCAAGGAAAAAAAAAACATAGAAGCCAGCAGGGAGGAAGATTTAAAAGTCTCTAGAGACAGAAGATCATGAAAAGTGAGACAGAAAGAATTCAGATTGGATTCCTGGGTGCCCAGGGCATGGAGCTCAGAAAGGGTAGATCAGAACAGAGATAAAGGTGTCTCTTGTTAGGATGAGGGTGGTACCAGGGTCGCTTTAAGGCCAGAGGGGATTCGCCCCTTTGCCAACAACCTTCTGTGACCTCACCACCAGGATCGCACTCCCCCAGTGAGATGTCTGTCCCTTGCTTCTTATTTTCCTTTTCATTGTATAATGTTTTCATTTTTTAATTTTTGTGGGTACATAGTAGGTATATATATTTAGGGGGTACATGAGATGTTTTGATACAGGCATGCAATACATAATAACCACAACATGAAAACTGGGGACTCCATCCCCTCAAGCACTTATCCTTTATGTTACAAACAATCCAATTATACTCCTTTATTTATTTTTCTAATGGACAATTAAATTATTATTGACTAGTCATCCTGTTGTGCTATTAAATACCAGGTCCTATTCATTCATTCTAAATATATTTTTAATACCCATTAGCCAGCCCACCTCCTACTGTCTATTCCCAAGGGTTAAATTGTTTTGATTTTTATATCAGACAAATAAGTGAGAACAGGCAACATTTCTCTTTCTGTGTCTGGCTTATTTCACTTAACATGACTTCCAGTTCCATTCACATCACTGCCAGTGACAGAATCTCATTCTTTTTCATGGCTGAATAGTACTCCATTGTGTATCCATATCACATTTTCTTTATTCATTCATCTGTTGATGGCCACTGTCCCTTGCTTCTTGTTGCGCCTTCTTCCAGCCTGTCACCCACCCTTCAAGCATGGACCCTCCGCCTCCTTCCAATGTTGTTATGTTTACTTAACTTTGATTGTTTACTAGAAAAGCAATCTCTTGCTACACAAGTGAAAATAATTTAAACATTTTGCTCTTTGGCCAAAGGTGGTAGTACCTAGAGCCATTCCTTCCTGTTGTAATTCATGCAAAAGCTCTATTGTTTCTATGAATGGAGAAGCCAGCCCGAGCATCACACAAGTAATATCGACAAAAGGCGTTTTTGTAATTACAGCAAGTTCTGCCATGACACTAATAAAACAGGAGGAGGGGCCCCTGGAGGTGGGATCCTGAATGTGATCTTGAGCTGGAAGACAGCTGCAACATCAGAATTTGCCCTTTCACCAGCCGTTTGGCAGCTATGCAAATTCGCAGGGAATGGCAGGAAGACTTGGAATGTGCATGGAAGCCACTTTTGCACAAATTGAAGAATTTTTTTTAAGATGAAGTCTTTTATTTAGAGGCGAAAACATGAAATTTAATTAACTAATTTATTTATTTTGAGACAGGGTCTCGCTCTGTCACCCAGGCTGGAGTGCAGTGGCACAATCACAGATCATATCTCTCTGTAGCCTCAAACTCCTTGGTTGAAGTAATTCTCCTACCTCAGCCTCCTGAGTAGCTGGGACTCCAGGTGCCACCACGCCTGCCTGATTTTTTAAAAGGAGTTTTTGTAGAGACAGGAACTACCTATGTTTCGCAGGATGTTCTTGAACTCCTGGTCTCAAGTGATCCTCCTGCCTCGGCCTCCCAGAGTGCTGGGATTACAGGTGCGAGCCACCGTGCCTGGCCAAAAACGTTTTAGAGTCCAGTGGCTCTCCACCTTGCTCCTACTGAGCTCAGATATCCTCACTGGAGAGTCTGAGATCACAAATCCCTCAGCAGCTATGACCAGTTCAGGACTACATCAAGGGAGGAGGTTATGCGCATTCTAAAATTCGGTATATAGAGTACATAACTTATGTGAGCAAAATCTCCTAAAGAGAGTACTACTGAAGCTGGAGATGTGTTCATGTTCATTGCACAGATTTCAGAAAATATAAATAAACTTGAAGAAAAAAAAAATTGTCACTCGTAACGCCTTTCCTGAGTGTTAGAATGCTGGTGTATTTCTCCCAGTTTTTTTCTTTGACTATTCATAGTCAGCTCTAATATAGACAATATAGACGTCTAGTTTTTCCTGCTGGCTCATCTAGAGCTGATTTGCAACCCTCTCGGCTTCTCCTGCCTGTCTCACACTCACATGTTCCAAAGGTCAGCAGCTGCCCCTGCCTCCACCCCCAAGAAAGGTGTGAATGGCAAAAGTCTGGGTAGGAAACTCAGCAGACCTGCATTCTAGCTCAGTGTATGAAGCTAATTTGCTGCGTGACCTTGAACTTCTTTGTACTCAGAATCCTCATATGGAAACAGAGAAGGATGCATGCCAAGGACTGATGTTCGACTCTTCTGGCTGCAGAAAAATAAAAGCCTTCAGAGAGTAAGACCAAGAAAAACTGGCTTTTAATGTGGCTGGCTCAGGGGTGTACAGGGGGAGCTTGCAGACAGCAGGAGGGAACCACATCTGCAGGTTCTTACTGCAAAGTTATGTGAAGAAAGTGCCTTCTCTGCTACCCAGGCTTTGTCACAGAGGCTAGAAGGGGGGCGGGGATGTGTGGCAAGACAGGCAGCTGTGGTTCCCAGAGAAGCAATAAGCCAAGGGTACAAAGGCAGCTTCTGGGAAGAGAATGCTGTAGGAGCTAGACAGCCTGGACCCATGTGCCCAGCTGGGATACCGTAAACTCTTCCCAATCGAGTGGTCCACCTGTGGGCTGCAGTGGTTTGGAACTCCAGCAAAGATGGTGAAAAGTAGCCTATCTTCTGAGGAAAGTGAGAAGCCCTGCCATTGAACTTGGGTGGTCTCGTTGATCACCAGCCCAAAATTACATCCTTGAATCAGCCATAGCCCTTGTAAAATAATGCCCATTATTCTGTACAAACATAGCTTCTCCTTATATAGCACTTACATACCTGTCATGTTCATCTGTGAACTCAATTAACTCTTGCTAACCGCCCTCGGAAATAAGCAATAGATCGAATATATGACACTTCTAGTCTATTGGTCAAAAATAGTCCAATTTTGGCAACTGCATGTGGGTCATCCTAATATTATTATGCACATTTTACAGATTAGGCCAAGATTGGACCTGGAACTTGCCAAAGACCATACACTGAAGTCCTCGTTCTGGTCACATTGCTTCACCAAAGGCTTGGTGAGCTGGAGTGAGAGGTTTTCCCAACAGCAAGGAGAGGTTAATACCATCCAGTCTCTCCTCACCCAAGTAAGCCCGTGATGCCTCCAGCCCCAGAACATCTTTGGGTTTCCCAGTGAATGTGGCCCCAGCCCGGCTAAAGGGTAGAGAGCTCCCAGGATGCTGCCCACCCTGCTGTGCACAGCCCCATCCAGCCCCTAATAAGTTACCTCTCGGTATCACTGTCACTGGATGCCACTTCTTCCAAGGCTGCCTGCAGGTCAGCAATCCGCCGAATGGACGTTTCCAGGTCTGTCTGGAGGGTCTGCCTTACTGCCGCAAGTTCCTCCACGTACTTCTCCTGGGGACAGAGGATGCATGCACACGTTGGTCTTGGACAGGAAATGCACCACCCATGCACGCATTTGGGAAGAGACATGCCCCAGGCTGAGCCTAGTGTTCACTGAGCACCTATTAAGTGGTCAGAGCTCCATGAGAGGCTCTCTCTGCAGACAGGTTTACGGGATCCTTGGCCAGGTGTTCTATGTTTCAGAGGAAGGAATAGATGCTCCAGGGCACGGCATAGAGCGCTTGCTCACCTGTGCAGGTGGTGCTGCTCCCAGTGCATCCGACCCCAGAGCCATGCTCTGAATCTGCACCACCATGTGTACAGTGGCTACTCAGCCCATCTTGGATGGATGAGTAAATGTGCAAACCAAGCAGGGTCATGGAGTCTGGTTTAGGAAGCTGAGCCCCAGGGATAAATCTGGTGCAGGAGGTCATGAGGAGATCATAACAAAGATGGTTTCCTTTCAAGTCTGTCTTCTAGGCGCCCCCACCGTGCTGTCCTCAACAGCAGCAAATGCAAAGATGAGCCGGGCACGGTAGCTCACGCCTGTAATCTTAGCACTTGGGGAGGCTGAGGCAGGTGAATCACGAGGTCAGGAGTTCAAGACCAGCCTGGCCAAGATGGAGAAACCCCATCTCTACTAAAAATACAAAAATTAGCTGGGCGTGGTGACAGGCGCCTGTAATCCCAGCTACTTGGGAGTCATCCTAATGGATCCTGCCTCTGCACTCCAGCCCGGGTAACAGAGTGAGACTCCATCTCAAAAAGAAAAAGAAAAAGAAAAAAATAGCAAAGGTGAAAAACCCAGCTGGGCTCCCTCTAGAACAGACAAACACAGTGGGCATTTATGGAGCTCCATCTGTGGCCAGAGTTGTGTTGCGTGTTTTGCAGCCAGGATGTCACTCATGCCTCCCAGGCCCAGCAGGTGAGTCTCTATTCTTGCTCCCATTTCACAGGTGACAAACTGAGGCCTTAAGAGGCAAAGACTTCACGGCAGAGCTGGAACTCAAGCTCAGTGCCTCTGACTACCCCCTCAGTGCTCACCTTAGTGATCAATACTTTCTTGTACTTTTCTAATTGGATTTTATCTGGACTCTTGGGAAAATCTCCAACTTTAATTTACAACCTACACACTGCTACCCTTTAACATACAGTGATTGGCACCTGAGGGTGATTCTGCCCCCAGAGGACATTTGGTCATGTCTAAGACATTTTTGGCAGTCACAACTTGGGGGAATGCTGCTGGCATCTGGTGGGCAGAGGCCACAGATACTGTTCAAAGCACAGGACAGTCCCACAAGGAATTATCCGGCCTGCAAGTCCATGGTGCTGAGTCTGAAACCCTGGGTAAGACCCAGAATCTAACCTCCTGGGAATTCATCTTGCAGGAGATAAATCAAGAGGCAGAACACAGCTCTATGCCCCGGGATGCTTGCTGTGGTGCTACTGATGACAGGGAGAGGCTGAGATCTGCTTCATCACCCAGCAATTGGGAATGGTTAGGGAAATCACAGCGTGTCACTTTGATGCTCTTAGGAAGACATTAACATTAGAAATAAGAATTGTGGCGTCGTGGAGCACTTCTGTGAAACAACATGAAGCAAACAAAATAGAGCTGAGCAGGATCACGCCCAGATCTATGCAAATAACACGGAGAATTGAGAATATTTATGGACGGGGCAAAGCAGGGTTAGAGATGGGATTTTTCTTGTAAGCGGCTCTAATTACATAAAGTTTATTTTTGGACTGTTGTTTAAAGGAACACACATACCAAATGAGGACAGTGAGGATGGGAGAAATTTGAGGATGTGGAGTCAAAGTGCAATTCCCAGCTCCCCATGGAACTGAGTGAAAATGAATGGCTCACAGCCCCTCTCTTAGCCTGGAGTCATTTTTTCTTTTTTCTTTTTTCTTTTTCTTTTCTTTTCTTTTTTTCCTTTTTTAAAAGACAGAGTCTCGATCTGTTGTACAGGTTGGAGTGCAGTGGCCTGATCTCAGTCACTGCAACCTCCACCTACCAGGTCCAAGCAATTCTTCTGCCTCAGCCTCCCAAGTAGCTGGGATTACAGGCACCCACTCCCACGCCTGGCCAATTTATGTATTTTTTAGTAGAGACGGGGTTTTGCCATGCTGGCCAGGCAACTCCTGACCTCAAGTGATCTGCCCACCTCGACTTCCCAAAGTGCTGGGAATACAGGCATGAGCCAACGTGCCTGATCTCATTTTTCTTTATTTTGCAGATGAGGAAAGTAAAGCCAGTAAGGTCACTAGCGAAAGGTTCAGAGCTGGGATTTGAACCCTGGGCTTGGTGGCTCCCAGTACAGTGATCTTTCCGGGGCTATGAATGCATTCCTCAAAGGAAGTCAGCAAGGACCATGACAGGGACACACTCAGCTCTCTGCAGATCGGCTTGTCCATTCACGTTATTGTAAGCCTGTGCCTTTCAAAGGTTTTCTGATTTGAGAGAGAGAGAAGCAGCAGGCAAACACTGAGTAAGGCTAAGGGCCAGGCCAAGCTGATGAGAGGGAGAAAGGGCGGCGGGAAGGAAGCCGCCGAGGCGGCATGAGAAGGGACTGGCAGTCCATCCGGTTGACTGCAGCCACCAACTATGAAATACCCATCTCAGCCTTGACAAGGTGAGAGACGACCCAAGGCTGGGGCTGCCGGGCTGTCAGAGGAAATAAAGGACATCGAGGGACTGTGGAGGAGGGGTACTTACCCCAGGACATCAGCATGTCAGCTCCTAAACACAGCTAGAAAATGGCTGGGTGCACACTCCCAGCAGCTTCTGGGAGCGCGTGCCCAAGCTCCACTCTTTCCTAATGGGCCAGGATGATGGTGCCATTGGGCATTAGCCACTTTCTCCCAGATGTGGCACCTGGGTCTTTGTAAGACACAGAGGCAGAAAAATCTGTATTTCTGCCTTAGATTCTATCCCAAGTCCGCAAGTCTGGGCCATTGTGGGTTATGTGTTAAATACATTGGATCCTATAAACATTGGTTCAGTGAATGTCTAACCAAATGACCTGTCTGAGGCCACAAAGCTGAGATGAGCATCCAGGTACTTGGGTTCTTAGGTGGGGGATCCCTTTAGGTCACATGTGCTGAGACATGGGAAAAGGGTAGAGATGTTCCCTCTTCCTTTTGCTTGGGTGAAACTTGCCCATGTCTGTGTCATGCCGGAGCAGCAAGGGGTACAGTCTACACCCTCAGGGAGCTTCTTGGAGGGTAGAGGAGAGAGACAGAAGGAGGCAGTGTGTCTAAAGCAGGCCAAATCTATAATATCATAAAAGTGAAGGTAGGCTCTGGAGCTCGGCTGCTGGGGTTCAAATCCCAGCTCTGCTGCTCACTGGCTGTGTGACCTCCAGCAAGTTACTTAACATCTCTGAACCTAAGTTGTCTCATTGGTGAAATGGGGTCAGTAGCAGACCATCCCTCACAGGGCTCTTTCGAGGAGTACATGAGCTTGGCCGAGTGGAAACTTGACCAACAGTGGCGTAGCTATCCTTTAATCCTCATAGGAGGAGGAGCCTCAGAAAGGACAGTGTCATCCCCAGGTCACTGAGATTTGCCAAGGTCACAAAGCAAATATAAAAGATTGGAATGCAGGACTCTGGCTCTGAAGATTTTTCACTATCCTGAGGAGAAAAGACATGAAAAAAATCAAGGGCTACCTAGGAGATGAGTTGGCTTAGACACAGGGAGAAGAGGTGAGAACCAGAAAGCCATCGTTAGGCCAGGATATGTGGACCAACGACAGCATTCGGGGAACCTGCCAGTATCTTCCACCCTCTATCGTTGCCCCCTCGCCACCCTCTGCATCCAATTCTCCATATGCTGGGGAAGCATCAGACTCAGTGGGTGCACCCCGAGGAGAAAGCTTGGAGAAATTTAGTGTTGGTATAATCAGCAATCAGCAAATCTTTCCTGCTTCAACTCCAAAACCGAATGGAGTCTGCTGATTGCAAAGACCATTTCATTAGGCTAAACAAATGCAGTGCCCCAAACAGTCTCCGTGGGGCAGATAAAACAAGGCCCCAGCCAGAGACCCCTCCGGAGACACGGAAGGGATGCACAAGCAGAAGGGAAAGTGGGCGGGTGCCTCTCTCATCAAACAGGAAGTCGGCGGGTAGCAGTGACTGCATCTGACAATCACGCTCACTTGCTCCGGCTTGGCTCAGGGCTGCTCCATGGAAGCGGGGTTGTGTTTTGAGGTCAGGTGTGAGGAGCTTGGTCTCCGTTATCTTTAGAGATTTGAAGTATGGAGAGAAACTGGGAGGTGGGGGGAAATTAGGATACAAAATGATTTAGATAGTTAGATGCATAGATAGCAGAAATCCACTAAGATATACACCACACACCCGAGGTTAACTAAAACTACAATACAATGGTGTACCCCCTGTAGGAGACACACAACATCCATACATCCTGGTGTATATTATATATTCATATATTATTCATTCATACATACATACATTTAATAAACATGTGTTGAGCACTTACAGATGCAGCACTGACCTAGGCACCGGCAATACAAATAAAGTTCTCACTTCCACAGAGCTTATATTCTTGCCAGGAACTAATCTCTATCTGTATTGCGGTGTCTGGAACCCAGGAGGCACACAATACATGTTTGGGGATGAAATGAATGGTGCTATTGTATGATTATTAGTGGCGAATGAGGGAAGGATAAAGGTACTACACATTCTAACAAACACATACATAATATACATGATACATACATACAGAGGGTATATATCACATACACAGAGACCAGTACGATAATGTGTAGCATGTGTGACATGCAATAGTATGTAGATAAAATGCATACTTGCCGACTTCTCCAGCATCATTTGAGAGAACCATGATTTTTTTGTTAAACTCCCAGGCTACTCCCTCTGGAGCATATCATAGAGTTACTCATGTGAGAAGCAGTTCATATGATAATTAATGGCTCCAATTAAAATCATCTCCTGTTGTGATGTTCAATTAGAGGCTAATATTTATAACTATTGTTTGTTGTTTGTTTTCTCTGCCCAGAGCATCTCAATCTTCAGAGGACCCTCTCTTCTCTGCAAATGGACAAGACCCTCATTTGTTGATTTCTGCAGCTCTAGGAGTTGCCTCTCAAACCTTCTGAGGTGTCTCCCAAGGCCCCCCAAAGTTAATTTCACCTGTGTCACACAATTTACACTATAGATTAGACTGTCTCAAAACACTTTTGAAATCTGACAAAAATTCATTTTGTTGCTTTCTTCTGATTTAATAAAGACAAGCAGAAAATGTTACAGAAACTAGTGCTAAAAAAATTGCACATACATGCTATTATATATATATATATATATAAACATGTATATATGCGAACGTGTGTGTACAACATGTGCAGGTGTACATACACACCCAAATATTTCCAGCATCTGGCAGATAGTTTACCTAGCAAATATTAAGGAAATACATATTTATTAGAGTATAGTTGCTGATTAGGATTAGCAATCAGCAATCCTTTCTGGCTTTAACTCGAAAATTAAATGCAGTTTAATTTTGCCTGTAACATGTACTTTATCCTACAGATCAGGATATATCCTAAAACTTGATGAAAATAATCAAGTATTTCCATATTCTTAAATGTTTAACAAAACTTGAACATAATAAATACGTGTTTAATAAGTGAATATATTTATGTATATTTCTCACATACACAGGCACTCTGCTAAATGTTTAAAATACCTTATCTCATTTAATCTTTATTGAAATCCTCAGAGTCAAGTACTATAGAAACACAAAAAGTGAGCTGAGATAATTGCAGCAAAGTAGTAGCAATGGTTATTATCTCTGTGTGGTGAGGTATCCAGCAATTTTTATGTTCCTTTTAGCACCCCTCAAGATTTTCTGTAAAGAGTAAGAATTATCTTTATCATAGGCAAGTTAAAAATATATATAACTTTATTCCCCTCTGATGCTACAATGAACCGTCTCCTCATCCACCTGCTCGATGCTGAGATGTAGTCTTCATCACCTTGCAGTGTTTATTTTACAAATGATCAGGCTGAGACTCAGAGAGTTTAACTCATTTGCCTAGGGACATACAACCAAGGAAAGATCTAGAGCGAAGCTTAAGTGTCCTGACTGCAGTCCGTGGCTCTTTCCAGCTTTGCTTCTAATTCTTCCTGTTTCATCCAAGGATGCCTATGTCTCTGCAGGTGAGGGAATCTCTCCCAGAAAGAAAGGCTATGAGGAACTGCCATTGCTGCCTTCAAATTGTCCCAGGGTC
Organism: Cheracebus regulus; assembly: GCA_963574635.1. Lineage (NCBI taxonomy): Eukaryota > Metazoa > Chordata > Mammalia > Primates > Pitheciidae > Cheracebus > Cheracebus regulus. The sequence continues at coordinate 13,863 of CAUYQU010071320.1, read as the reverse complement.
ACTTGTCTGGGAGAAATTAGGCTGGAGGGTGTAAAGTGGGAGAATAAAAGCCCTGTGGGCGGGGCACAGCAGCTCATGCCTCTAAGCCCAGCACTTTGGGAGGCTGAGGTACGTGGATCATTTGAGGTCAGGAGTTCAAGACCAGCCTGACCAACATGGTGAAACCCCGGCTCTATTAAAAATACAAAAAAAAAAAATTAGCTGGGAGTGGTGGCACGTGCCAGTAGTCCAACCTACTCAGAGGCTGAGGCAGGGGAATTGCTTGAACTCGGGAGGCAGAGGTTGCAGGGAGGCAGAGGTTGCAGTGAGCCAAGATCGCACCACTGCACTCCAGCTTAAGTGACTGAGCAAAACTCCATCTCAAAAAAAAAAAAAAAAACCAAAACCCTGTGAATTGTGTTCCACCAAGAGCTCAAAGGCCACATTGGTAATGCAATAATTGCCAAATGCCACAGTGGCAATGGAGTGAGCAGGTGGCGTTTAGTTCCGCTTTGGGAAAGGAAAGAGTTGGAGTAGCCCTAAGGAAACCCAAATGTATGCCCAGTCTCCAGCAGGAATGAAGACGGGAGAAGTTGGTCATCATTCTACAGGGTCCTTTCCTCATAATTATCCTGAAGATTCATTGCATTATTATTATTATTATTATTATTATTATCATTATCATTTTTGAGAGGGAATCTTGCTCCATCACGCAGGCTGAAATGTGGTGGCGCGATCTCAGCTCACTGCAACCACTGCCTCCCAGGTTCAAGCAATTCTCCTGCCTCAGCCCCCACCAATAGCTGGGATTACAGGTGCCTGCCATTACACCTGGATGATTTTTGTGTTTTTAGTAGAGATGGGATTTCACCATGTTGGCCAGGCTGGTCCCAAACTCCTGACCTCAAGTGATCCACCCACTTCAGTATTATTTTATTGTTATGATGTGATAGGAGACACAGACTCATCAAAGGTCCCAAATTCATATAGCTGGAAAGTGACAGATTAAAGTTGGGGCCTTCACAGTTTCTAAAGAGTCAGCAAATATCCAACAATACCTCCTGTCCTTTTCTTCATACATGGCAGGCATGTCTAATCAATCACAGCAGAGACCCCAGCAATCAGGGTCTAGAATCCATTCTCTCAACTCATCAAGTGAAGTGTTTCATTCCAGTGCTGTCCTGTGCTTCATCTACCAGCATCAACCAGGACTCTCAACTCTGCTACACTTTTTTTTTTTTAGAGATGAGGTCTCATTCTCTTGCTGAGACTGGAGAGTGCAGTGGTACAATCATAGCTCACTGTAACCTTGAACTTCTGGACTCAAGCAATCCTCCCACCTCAGCCTCCTGAGTAGCTGGAATACAGGTGTGCACCACCATGCCCAGATATTTTTTTTAAAATAATTATTTGTAGAGACAGGGTCCTGCTATGTTCCCCAAGTTGGTCTCAAACTCCTGGCATCAAGTAGTCCGCCCTTCTTGGCCTCCCAAAGCATTGGGATTACAGGCATGAGCCACCACACCCAGACTCTGCCACATTTTTACATAATCCCAATCCTCCTAGAAATGGTTTTCAAATCCTCGAAGAAGACATTTATATTAGTTAGTTGGTTCATGGGTTTATTTCTCCTTAAAGATTGGTGAGTTCTGTGGAACCGAATGAAGCTGAAGCTAATCACACTTCCAGAGAGACTCTGGTGGGTGGGGAGAGAGAGAGAGACGTGAACTGCTAACACCATCACAAGCAGCAGGAACAGAACTGGCTTTAGAACGAGATGAACCCCGAAGCAGCTATGCGAACCCTGAAGGGTTACTAATCCCTTCTTACCTTTTCAGTTCCTCATCTGTTAAAATCACAATACTATATTATTCCTTGACAAAAGATATCACAAGGAACAAATGAAATAATGTAAAATTGTGTACACCTCACCTACCTAAATCAGCAGCACGTACTTAGTCCATAGGTTCTATTTCCCTCTTTCTAAGTAAAGACTCGAAAAAGATGAGGGCTGCTGGTGTCTAATGAGGACAACTTCATTTTTCAGAAAATAGCGTCTAAGAATCTGGTACTCGTTTTGTTGAAGCTGGAAGGATTTTACAGAATGCTTTGGGAAAACAGAAACCACTCTAGTCATTCAACCAAGGGAATTTAATACAGAAAATGTGTGACCCACTTGACAGAAAAATTGAGAAACCAGGAGAGATTAGTAACAGTAGGAAGGCACTGCCAACCTAGACTGGACAGAAAAGCCAAGGAGTTGGGCCATCCAATGGGAAGTGAGACCTCAATAGTGCTGCCCAGAGGAAATGGGCTTCACATGGGAGGAGAGTCCCTGATAAGATCCAGAATTAAAAGGACACACTGCTGCTTCCATGGATGCCTCAAGGCAGTGCCAAAGACAGACAGATATCCTTCCTCTCCTTTCCTTTTGACTTCAATTGTCCATCCCTGCCTTTCATTGGTGGAACCTACCAGAGGTCAAAGAAACCAGGAAATGTCATTTTCTGTAAGTCTACAGCAGAACAGAGAAAGGGTAGAAGCGGATCTGAAAGTGAAGGGGCAATGACTGGTCCAGAGCTCCAAAGCATCCAAGATCATTTTAGGCTTCAATTATTTAAGACAGACAACAGGGCTTTCAGTACGCATGAATTCATCAGACTGTTCACTTACATATTTGCACAGTTTTCTATGTGCATATCTCGAGGAAAATAGTCATAAGACATCCAGAATTATGATTTTCTTTTTTGTTAATTTTTGAGACAGAGTTTCACCCTATCACCCAAGCTAGGGCAGATGATCCTCCTTCCTCAGGCTACTCAGTAGCTAGGACTACAGGTGCACATTACCACAACCACTTAGGTATTTTGTTTTGTTTTTTGTAGAGATGCAGTCTCATTATGTTGCCCAGGCTGACCTTGAACTCTGGCCCTCTAGCAATCCTCCCGTCTCTGCCTCCCACTGTTGGGATTAGAGATGTGAACCATTGTGCTCAACCACCAGAATTATTATTTTCAAGGGCTACAAAATCAAGTGCAGACTTACAGATCCCCATTCTGTATTAGTTATGTATTGCTGTATACCAGCTTACCTAAACACTTAGGGTTTTGACATATCCAGTATCATTTATTATCTCTCATGGTTTCTGTGGGTTGAGAATTCAGGAGTAGTTTATCTGGGTGGTTCTGGCTCAAGGTATTTGTCAGGGTGAATAAAGTCCTCCCAAAGACGTCCATGTTCTAATTCTGCAACATGTAAATACCTTCCCTCATATGACAAAAGGCAGTTTGCAGATATGATTATGTTAAGGATCTTGGAGTGGGAGGAGATTATCCTGGATTCTCTAAGTCGGCCTTAATATAATCACTCATAAGGGTCTTTTTAAGAGGCAAAGGGGCCAGTGGGGGAGAAAGCAGCAATGTGAAAATAGAAGCAGAGATTGGACTGGTGCACCCAGGAGCCAAGAAATGCTGGCTGAGTCTAGAAGCTGGAAGAGGCTGGAACAGATTGTCCCCTGGGGTCTCCAGAAGGCACAAACCCTGGTGATATCTTAATTTTTAATGCCTTTAGACTCGTCTCAGACATCTGACCTCTAGAATGCTAAAAGAATAAATCTGTGTTGTTTTAAGACACTGTGTTTGTGGTTGCTTGTCGCAGCAGCAAGAGGGAATGAAGACAGGATCTATCGAAATGCCAGCCATGGCTTGGGTTGTCTGCAGGCTTGACTGCAGCTAGAGGGTCCCCTTCCAAGCAGGTTCACTGATGTGGCTACTGGCTGGAGGCCTCATTTCCTCACTAGCTGTTGGCAGGAAGGCTCAGTTCTCTGCCTCAAGGGTCCTTCACTGGTACGGTTTGGATTGTGTCCCTGCCCAAATCTCATGTCAAACTGTCATACCCAATGTTGGAGGAGGGGCCAGCCTGGTGGGAGATGACTGGATCATGGGGGCAGATTTCTCCCTTGCTGCTCTCATGATAGCGCCTGAGTTCTCACAAGATCTGGTTGTTTAAAAGTGTGTCTAGCACCTCCCCCTTCTCTCTCTTCCTCCTGCTCCAGCCATGTGGGTCCTGCATGCTTTCCCTTTGACTTCTGCCATGATTGTAAGTTTCCTGAAGCTTCCCTAGCCATGCTTCCTGTACAGCCTCGGAGCTATGAGCCAATTAAACTTCAATTACCCAGTCTCAGGTAGTTCATAATACCAATGCAAGAATGGACTAATACATCCACTGAGCTGCTTCAGTGTCCTCATGAGACGGTGGATGGTTTTCCCATAGCAAATGATCCAAGAGAGAATAAGGCAGAAGCCAAATGTCTTTTATTATTTTATAATCATTCTTTAGACAAAGGATCTCACTCTGTTGCCCAGGCTGGAGTGCCAAGGCACCGTCATGGCTCACTGCAGCCTCAAACTCCTGATCCCACATGATCCTTCTGCCTCAGCCTCCTGAATAGCTGGGGCTACAGGCATGCACCATCACACCAGGCTAATTTTTAATTTTTTTTTGTAGAGATAGGGTCTCACTGTGTTGTACAGGCTGGTCTTGACTTCCTGGCCTCAAGTGATTCTCCTACCACCAAAGGTCTTTCATAGCCTAGCCTCAGAAGGGATGATCTATTACCACTGACATAATCTCTATGTCACACAGACCAACTATGATGCAATACGGGAGGGGATGGCACAGGGGTGTGAATGCCAGAGACACAGATCACCGAGAACTATCTAGGAGGCTAAATGTCACAGTAACATCAAAAGATCTTCACATGTGTCCCATCTCAGTTGACTCCCACACCTACAAAGGAAGAACTTCTCATCTCTAGAAACACATCTGTTTATGAGTTGAATCGGGTCCCCAGAAATGACAGGTCGAAGTCTTAATCCCCAGGACTTCAGGATGTAACCGTATTTAGAAATAAGGTCTTTACAGAGGTAATCAAGTTAAAATGAAGTCATCAGGATGGATCCTAATCCACTATGACTGGTGTCCTTATAAGGAGGGGAAGCTTGGACACAGAGACACACTTAGAGGGAGGAGAATGTGAGGACACAGAGAGAATGTCACATGAAGATTGAGGATTAAAGCAATGTATCTAGATCAAAAATTTCCAGTGACACACCAGAAGCTAGGAGACGAGCATGGAATGGTTTCTTTCCTAGAGCCTTTGGAGACAGCATGGCCCTGGGGACACCTTGTGTTTTGGACTTCAGCCTACAGAACTGTGGGACAATACCTTTCTGTTGTCTTAAGCCATGCAATTGGTGGCACTTTGTTATAGCTGCCCTAAAACTCTAATACAACACCATGTGCTATTTTCCTTCTCTTTTAAACACCATTGCTTTGCTTTTATGTTTCTAATAGCATTCACTGTAGAGAATTTAGAACATTTAGAAAGTGACAAAAGAAAACATTAGAAATCATCCTTAAGTCTATTACTTGAGGACAACTACTCTTAATAAATATGTTGGTGTATTTCCATCCTGTGTTCATTTCTGCATGTGTGTATAGATACATCTATTTGACTCATACTCGGGTAAAACACTTTTATATTAAAGGCAGAATGGAGTTGGCTCTGCAGCCAAGCAGGGGACTCTATGGAACCGTACACCACCCAGCTTTACTTGCCAGGATTCACCCTTATCTTGAGGCAGAAGGGCTCGCTGCTCCAGGCACCTGCTTCTGGTCTTTCCTTTCTCTTCTTATTTTTCAACTGATGGTTTTTAAATGCCCTCAGCTGTTGCCTGAAGGTCTTTATAGCTTTCTGGAAAGTTAACATTTCAGCAACTTGAGCTGTTTAAAATGTAGATGATAAAGAGCTTGCCTGCAGAATGTCTAAGTTGGCTGCAGTGCTGTGTGCATTCACACATCCCAAGAGCATCTGTGAACATACATGCAAGATACCAGGGGCCAAAACGGAGGCTTAGAGCAGGAAGCCACCTGGTAAAGATTGCTCAATCATGGGGTGGCAGAGAAAGAACGAGAACCTGGGTGCTTCCTACCCCTGTCCTCTCTCCCTTTGCAAGTGCACCCCTCTCTCCCTTTCGACCACTTTAGATGGAACATTTCTGCATGGACACCATTCCAGCTGCTTGGGCAGTCATGGTGCCAGAGACTGGAGCTTCAGTGGTGAGGAAGGGTCTTTGTGCTTGATTCTTGGAGTCCCTGACGAATGGGGAGGAGTGGACAGCACAGACTCCTCAAAACCCTCACGCACAGGGATGGAGAATGTGGCTGAGGCTCTCTTGGGGCATTGGGGTGAAGAAGGGAAAGGGGAAGGGGAAGGGAGGAGGGATCAGGCTTCAAGGCACACAACTCTACCTTGGGTTTTTGAGTCAAAAGGTTTGCAAATAAAATTTTTTAAAAAGAAATCTCTCTAAAGTTCCCTAAAGTTCTTGCTATTCAGAGCTCCTAGCTTTCCCAGCCCTAAAAATCCCTTCCAGACTGTGACTTCTGATGCAGCATCCTCAGAAAGGGGCAAAGAAGAGCCATCGTGGAACCCCAACAACCTTCTCAAAGTTGATATCAGCTGAGCAGAGGATTCACAAAACCCCCAGCTGCACACAGACATCCTGATCTGGGGTAAACTCCAAACACCCCACTCCCAACTTCCCAGAGTCACCTACCCAATTGCTCTCTGAATAAAGTAAAAAGTCATTTCATTTTTCTGCTCAAACACAAATATGACACATCTGTGCCACCCAATTTTCCTGACAGGGGAATAATTATATCAACATAATTAAGTCTCGAATGCAAAAATTATCTGCACCACATATACTGACACTACACTTCCCACATCACACTGCCATTGTTCCAGCTGGTAATTACTACGCCACCTTTGACATGTCTTATTTCAATTTAAATGGAAATGTAGCTCATATTTCTTCTCAGCCCACCAGCCCATGTGATTGCAGAAATAGGGAAAATGGACTCTGAAACTTTTTAAGTGGTCATTGGATTTGGTCTCCAAAGAAGTTTTGCATGGGAACAATTTATAACTTACCCTGGATCCCTTCGCTAGGCCTGAGATATCTCATCAGTACAATCTCTTGCATCTTCCCTCTGCTCTCTTCTCTTTTTATAAATTTAGTCTTCATCATTATCTCCTAAGGATTCACATACTTTTTTTTTTTTTTTTTTAGACAGATTCTCACTCTGTTGCCCAGAAGGAGCTCAGTGATGCGATCTCAGCTCACTGCAACCTCTGCCTCTCAGAGTCAAGCGATCCTCAGGCTTTTGAGTAGATGGGACTATAGGCATGCACCACCACACCCTGTTAATTTTTGTATTTTTAGTAGAGGTTTCACCGTGTTGGCCAGGCTGGTCTCGAACTCCTGACCTCAGGTAATACATCTGCCTTGGCCTCCCAAAGTGCTGGGATTACAGGCATGAGCCACCACACCTGGCCAGGATTCACATTGTTTTAAACTGATGTTCCTGTCATCAATCTAGCCCATTCTCAATTGAACTCTACAAAGCATCCAAGGAGGAATTATTTGACCTGATCACGTCACTCCTCTGCTGAAAAGTCTTCAGTTGTCTCCTCAGTTCCCACATCCAAACTTTGTTGTTTAGCGTATCAAGTCCTTCACAGTTTGTCCCAAACAACCCTTTCTTTTTGCACCCCACATCAGTAATTCCCAGAGTCTTCCCAAGCTCCCAAACATGCCATGTTCTTTTATGCCTCTGTGCCTTTGAACCTACTGTTCCTACATCTGGATGCTCTACTCTGCCTTATCCTTTCTCTAACAAGTGAACCTCTACTGATCCTTCAAGACCCCATTCCATGATCACCTCCTGTATGATACACTCCCTGGCTCCCTCCAGTAGAATTAGCTTCTTTCATTTCTATGCTCCCAGCATTGGTACAAGCCACTAGGATAAGCAGATATCCCATCAGATTGTAATTATTTGCCAATGTCTAGTTCCCTACTATATTGATCTCCTTATGAATACCGTTGTACTCAGCCTTATATCCCAAATGCCTAGCACAGTACTCAGAACTTAGAAATCACCACATAAATACTTCAACTTTAAACTCTTCCTGCCCTAGATTCATCACTTGGGCAGTATGCAGCAGGTCTTACCAACATGGACCTTCGAAGCACATAGATGTGAGCTTGCAACCCAGCTCCACCATTTGCAATGTGACCCCAAGCAAGTCTTGTCGCTCACTTTGCCCTCAGTTTTCTCATCTGCAAAGTGGGAATAATAATAGCATTCCTGTGCTATAGGACTAGTTGAAGAGTCATTGATGAGGGGAAGTGTTTGACATGTTATATAGACTATAACAAGTGCTTAATAAACATCAGCTCCCTTTCCTGTTCTTAGAACTATTGACTGACAGCTTGTGAAACATGCCAACCTGGCAGTCTCCTCTGTTTTGATGCTTTCTCACTTTCGCCCCAATCTTCTCAGTGCCCCTCATTCTCTCCACCCAGGAATCTGCCCTAAACTTAACTAGCCAAACTATTGTAATGCCCAGCATGGGCCTCCAAGTCCTTCTTGTCTCCTCTCCACCAAAACATGCTCTTTCTATGTCCCACTTCCTCACTGTCAGGCCACAAGTCATGTTGACCGTGTCTAAGAATGAGATACAACAAGTATTGCCAATGTGCCAACCCCCTGGGGCGCATTAGGCCTTAACCCAGTGTAACATCCATATACGTTCACAGCAGACGCAGGAGAGACACGATGTGGGTTGCAGACACAGCCTACAAATACAGGAGTTGGAAAATCAGATCACCCCTTGAATAAGGCCATCCAGGCCACCTGGGATTAAAATGTCTGTATTCCAACAGCTAGGCAGATAGGCATAGCCAGGGAGAAACAGCACAGAGATGAGACTGAGAACCGCATTCACTGCAAGACCCGGAAATTGATCCCACATCCGTTCAGACTCCCCAGGCACCAATGAGGACATCCTAGAGTCGGCCCCCTCAACTCTACAAGTAGATGTCAATTCCTTCCCTGTCTTCAATACAGAGCATCCTGCAGCCCACGTTACATTCAGGTGCTTTGTAATCTGTTAGGAGCGGAATGCATAGGAGATAATTATCTATCACACTGCTTCTTTATTCTTCAGAGACCCACTTCTCTCTTCAGGCATATCCTGTCACCTCGTAACAACTGAAACCCCAATCAGCATTTCCCCAGGCCAAAGAAACATCTTAACTGAGCTCAAGTAAGGAGGGGAAAACAATCCCTCCCAGGCAAATCAAGCCTCAATAGTCTCGTATTATTAGATATGTTCTTCCAAGAACTGATTAGGAAGCACACGGAACGGAGATATTGGTATTGGTGATCAATGCCAGATCCTAGCCTTCCCCAGGCTGGGATCAGAGTCAAGGCTGTCTCCCTCAGAAACGGGGTGAAGGCAAAAGCCACCATCAGAGAAAACGGAGCAAGCAACATAAACAGCAAAAGACGCCAATAAACAGTGTGAGGCCAGGCATGCTAATGACTAAGATTAAGACAATGATTTGTGGACTTGATTGGCTTCCATCTGCTGAGGCACTAGGGTATTAGAGAGTTGTGAGCATCAAGCCCTCATCTTAAAGTAGTGGAAAGTTCCAGCTATTGATTGCACAATGGACTTTTTTGGTAGTTATGGCTCTTATTTATCCAGGGCCATTTTTTAGTGGAATTGGTTGAAATGCCCACTCACTCTAAAGTAAGTGCACTGAGTGGCCTCAAGAGGGAGGTTCTGCACAGATTTTTATTTCTGACCTAAAGACACTGAGCTAGAAAGCAGGGTTTCTCCATCTCGGCATTAGGGATATTTGGGAGTGGAAAATTCTTTGTGGGTGGTGGTATCCTGTACATTTCAGAATGCTTAGCACCATCTGTGGCCTATACCCACTAGATATCAGCACCCCCTCCTACCCAAGTTGTGCCAGCCAAAAAATGTCTCCAGATACTTCCTAATGTTCCCTGGGGGGACAAAATCACCCCCAGCTGGGGTCAAGCTATAGGCATAAGGGTAGACAGTAGACTTTATTTTTGAAAGAAATGGACTCTGGAGTCAGACAGATGTGAATTTGAATCCAAGACAAACCACTGCTTGCTGTGTGATGGCATCTTAAAAATATAAACCTCCCCTTTTCATGACTTTGGGGGGTCTGGCATAAAGAGAAAGTACAATATAGTACCAGCTGCTCCAAATGAGGTCTCTGGGCCAGAAGCATCAGTATCACCTGGTTGCCGCTTGGAAATGCAGAATCTCAGGTCCTGCCCCAGACCTGCTGAGTCAGAATCTACACCTTAGCAATACCCCCAGGTGATCTGTGTACAGGTGATACTGGAGAAACACAGATATTGTGGTTAAGAGCATATATTTTGGAGTGACCACATATGTTGGTGTCAATCTTTCCTAGCTATCTGTCCTTGGGCAAATCACTTCACCTCTTGTAAGCCTCTTTTGTTAAATGTGTAAAATGGAGATAAAAATATTTCCTTGCTCATAAGGTTGAAAGCATAGATTTAATTAGATGGTGCATCGAAACCACTTTGCACAGTGCCTGTCACATAGTAGACATGTAGTAAATGTTAGCCCCCAGGCTGCCCTCTGACTCCCTTTCAGATGCCTCCCAGACTAGAATATTAGGATGCCAGGGCTCACAGCAGCGGAACATAAAGACATTGAAGCTACCTCCATATACGTTTGCGATCTTCCTTTGATGGAGTCTAAAATTATATCAGCCACTTGGCCACTCATGGTCCATTTATTCATTTATTGACTCAGCAGGAAAGAAAAACAACTGCTAAGTGGTGTGCTCTCTTTCTTTTCCCTCCACATCTCAAGGTTATGGCCTGGTTGTGCACGCCCCTTGGATGAACACCCTCATCAAATTCACTTTGCAGCTGGGGCCCATTGACTCCTGCCAGGTCCATCAATTCTGCCCTCCCAGGCACTCAGCATCATCTTTGCTTCTGATGGAGGGGCTAGACTCACAAGGTCTTCCAGCACTTTGGAAGCCAGGCATTGATTCCGGGGGCCTCCCCTATTTTTCTCCAACTCTGGGACATGGCTCTTTGACTGTTTCCCGTTGCCAGGGGTCACTTTAGTCACAGCCTCGAAAGGTTCCTTCATCCCCTCATTCCCTCTCTGGAGGCCAGATACTGTCCTGAAACAGACAGTGGACTGAACCAATCAAAACTGGACTTAAAATGGCTCCACATTGACTGAACCAATCAAAACTGGGCTTAAAATGGGTCCGCATTTGAATGGGATCCTTTGGAACCACTGAGAAGTCTGTGTTTCCTGTGCAAACCCAAGTGCTTGGTGGGACCCTTTCAGATTTTTTTTTTTTTTGAGATGGAATCTCACTCTGTCACCCAGGCTGGAGTGCAATGGCGCCATCTCAGCTCACTGCAACCTCTGCCTCCTGGGTTCAAGCGATTCTCCTGCCTCAGCCTCCAGAGTAGCTGGGATTACAGGCGCTCGCCACCGTGCCTGGCTAATTTTTGTATTTTTAGTAGAGATGGAGTTTCACCATGTTGGTCAGGCTGGTCTCAAGCTCCTGACCTTGTGATCCACCTGTCTCTGCCTCCCAAAATGCTGGGATTACAGGTGTGAGCACCCGCAGCCGGCCGCCTTTCTGTTTTATGTTCCAAAACAGGGGCAGCAATTTGCAGCCCTCAGGTCAAATCTGGCCTCCTGCCTGGTTTTGTAAATCAAGTTTGCTTGGAGCAGAACTATGCATTTATGCATTTACTATGGCTTCTTTCATGCTTTAATGACGGACTTCAGAGGTTGAGACAGAGACTGTGGTCTGCAAAACTGAAAATATTTACTACCTGGCCCTTTGCAGCAAAAGTGTACTGGCCCCTGTTCTAAAATCCTAAAGTTCTAAAACTGTGTAGCGTTAGGAGCTCACAATTCTAAGAAGGTGTAGATTTCAATATTCCCTATTTCTATTATTTTGAGTCAGCTACAATGAGCTATACTGAACCATTTTTGACCTATGCAAATGGCAAATTCACATGGTTCTATTTAATAAGATTTTAATATTATGTGTGTCGAATGATTCAAGATTCTATTAATCCTAGGATTTTCTGGCTTGAAGGCCCTAAGGTCTTATACATCAAAGTTCTAGAATGCTATCATTCCAAATGCTGAGATTCGGCAGGTCTCATTGTCAGGTAGCCATATTGATAATTAAGAGATGCTGTTGTATTAGAGGAAGAAAAGGTATGAACATTAATTAGCAGACATAAAAGAGTTTAGTGAGTAAATTTATTTTTCAAAAAATGCAAGTTGACGGTACCTTGTGGGAAAAATGGATGAAATACACATGAAAGATGGCAACATTTGCCTCCTCACTGTCCTAAGACTAGGATGACTGAAGACACAATTGAGATTTGACCCAAAAGAGCTGTGGGACCAAACGAGGCTCAGTTAAGTATGTATTTCTCCAGAAACAGGTCTCCCCACTTGTGACAATGATAGGATGATGAGAAAAGCCATATGTGAGTTCAAAAGGGATTGGAGAGGAAGAGGCATGTAGCCCAGCCACCTCCACCCTAGGGAGAAGTCTGGGAGGGAACCGCAAATAAGATGGGAATACAGAGAAAGCATTTGGATTATGCACACAAGAATTATGCCTGCTTGAGCTCATGCCTGCTGTCCAATATGGTAGCCACTAGTCACACGTAGCTATTGATCACCTGATGTGTGACCAGTGTGACTGAGAAACTAAATTTTAAATTTTATTTCATAGCAATTAAATTTAAATATTCCTATGAAGCTGGTGGCTGCCAAACCACCATCCTAGGGTATTCATATATGTAATAGAGAGATAGAAAATAATCTAAATATCAGAGAAATGACTGCACTTCACTTGTTCTGTCTGCCAAAATCACCCCATGGGAGAAAACTGGAAGAACTCCAGGTCAAGAGGCACAGGGTTCTGTTCTACATCCTACGTTCTATATTTCTACAGTCCAAAGGTTCTAAGAGGTGCCACTGTTCTGCGTTCTAAAAATGCAAGCCCTGAAGGAGAGATGTGCTCAGGAAACCCTTTTGATTGATATTGACAACCACCACAACCACCCCATTTTTAAGAGCAAGCTCTCACTTTTCCATGTGTGAATGTTTCATGGGGTCACTCAATGATTAGTAAATACTGGCTGGGAGCAGTGGCTTGTGTCTTTAATCCCAGCACTTTAGGAGGACGAGACAGGCAGATCACAAGGTCAGGAGATCCAACCATCCTGGCTAACGGTGAAACCCCATCGCTACTAAAATTACAAAACGTTAACCGGGCGTGGTGGCTCGCGCCTGTAGTCCCAGCTCCTCTGGAGGTTGAGGCAGGAGAATCGCTTGAATCTGGGAGGTGGAGGTTGCAGTGAGCCTAGATCATGCCACTGCACCCCAGCCTTCACAACAGTGGGAGACTCTGTCTCAAAAAAAATTAGTAAATATTGGAGCACCTACTAAGTGTGTGGTTAGCTTCTGGACCCCACACTGGAATTGCCAAGAAAAAAAGTGATGTTTAACAATAGGAAGTAGAGAGTGTCCTTGAGGAACAAGATCTAGAAGCAAAAAAAAAAATCAAATTAGTAATACAGAGGCAGAAACCACAAGCTAAATTGTGAAGTGGATTGTGTGGGTGAGATCCACGTGGGAGGAGATCCTGTCTCTTTTTTTTTTTTGAGACAGAGTCATTTTGTCACCCAGGCTGGAGTGCAGTGGCACGATCTTGGCTGACTGCAACCTCCACCTCCCAGGTTCAAGCAATTCTCATGCCTTAGCCTCCCTAGTAGCAGGGATTACAGGCATGTGCCACTACGCCTGGCTAATTTTAGTAGAGATGGGGTTTTACCATGTTGGTCAGACTGGTCTCAAGCTCCAGCCCTCAGGTGATCCACCCGCCTTGACCTCCCAAAGTG
>CAUYQU010071319.1:0-20293 GCA_963574635.1 Cheracebus regulus | reverse complement strand
ACAGCCGCACTAGCGACCTGTGGGGCTGCTCCGCCTGGGAATCTCCTGGTCTAGGGTAATAAAAATCCGTCTGGAAATGCGGCGTCCACTCACCCTCTGCACTTTCACTGGGAGCTGCAATCCTGAGCTGCTCCTAATCCGCCATTTTGGATCTCTTCCCTATCCTTGTTAATTTTCTGTCTCGTTGATCTGTCTAATATTGACAGTGGGGTGTTGAAGTCTCCCAGTATTATTGTGTGGGAGTCTAAGTCTCTTTGTAGGTCTCTAAGAACTTGCTTTATGAATCTGGGTGCTCCTGTATTGGGTGCATGTATATTTAGTGTAGTTAGGTCTTCTTGTTGCATTGATCCCTTTATCATTATGTAATGCCCTTCTTTGTCTCTTTTGATCTTTGTTGGTTTAAAGTCTGTTTTATCAGAGACTAGGATTGCAATCCCTCTTTTTTTTTTGCTTTCCATTTTCTTTTAAATATTCCTGCATCCCTTTATTTTGAGTCTATGTGTATCTTTGCATGTGAGATGGGTCTCCTGAATATAGCACACCGATGAGTCTTGATTCTTTATCCAATTTGCCAGTCTGGGTCTTTTGATTGGAACATTTAGCCTATTTACATTCAAGGTTAATATTGTTATGTGTGAATTTGATCCTGTTGTTATGATGGTAGCTGGTTATTTTGCCTATTAGTTGATGCAGTTTCTTCATAGCATCAATGGTCTTTACAATTTAGTATGTTTTGCAGTGGCTGGTACCAGTTTTTCCTTTCCATGTTTAATGCTTCCTTCAGGAGCTCTTGTAAGGCAGCCCTGGTGGTTTCAAAATCTCTCAGCATTTGCTTATCTGTAAAGGATTTTATTTCTCCTTCACTTATGAAGCTTAGTTTGGTTGGATATGAAATTCTGGGTTGAAAATTCTTTTAAGAATGTTGAATATTGGCCCCTACTCTCTTCTGGCTTGTAGGGTTTCTGCTGAGAGATCACCTATGAGCCTGATAGGCTTCCCTTGATGGGTAACCTGACCTTATTTTCTGGCTGCCCTTAATATTTTTTCCTTCATTTCAACCTTGGTGAATCTGATGTTTATGTGTGTTGGGGTTGCTCTTCTCGAGGAATATCTTTGTGGCATTCTCTGTATTTCCTGAATTTGATTGTTGGCCTGCCTTGCTAGGTTGGGGAAGTTCTCCTGGATAATATCCTGAAGAGTGTTTTCCAACTTGGTTCCATTCTCCGCACCACTTTCAGGTACACCAATCAAATGTAGATTTGGTCTTATCACAAAGTCTCATATTTCTTGGAGGCTTTGTTCATTTCTTTTCACTCTTTTTTCTCTAATCTTGTTTTCTCACTTTATTAAATGGATCTTTTATCTGTGATATCCTTTCTTCTGCTTGATCGATTTGGCTATTGATACTTATGTATGCTTCACGAAGTTCTTGTGCTGTGTTTTTCAGCTCCATCAGGTCATTTATGTTTTTCTCTAAACTGGTTTTTCTAGCTAGCAATTCGTCTAACCTTTTCTCAACGTTCTTAGCTTTCTTGCATTGAGTTAAAACATGTTCCTTTTGTTTGGAGGAGTTTGTTATTACCCACCTTCTGAAGCCTACTTCTGTCAATTCGTCAAACTCATTCTCCATCCAGTTTTGTTCCCTTTCTGGTGAGGAGTTGTGATCCTTTGGAGGAGAAGAGGTTTTCTGGTTTTTGGAATTTTCATCCTTTTTGCGCTGGTTTCTCCCTATCTTCATGGATTTATTTACCTTTGGTCTTTGAAGTTGGTGACCTTCGGATGCGGTCTGTGAGTGGATGTCCTTTTTGTTGATGTTGATACTATCTTTTTCTGTTTGTTAGTTTTCCTTCTAACAGGCAGGTCCCTCTTCTACAGGTCTGCTGGAGTTAGCTGGAAGTCCACTCCAGATTCTCTTTGCCTGGGTATCACCAGTGGAAGCTGCAGAACAGCAAAGATTGCTTCTTATTTCTTCTTCTGGAAGCCTCGTCCCTGAGGGTTACCCGCCAGATGCCAGCCAGAACTCTCCTGTATGAGGTGTCTGTCAGCCCCTATTGGGAGATATCTCTGAGTCAGGATACAATGGGGTCAGGGACCCATTTGAGGAGTTAGTCTGTTTCTTATCAGAGCTTGAATGCTGTGCTGGGAGGTCCGCTGCTCTGGAGGCAGGGAGGTTTAAGCCTGCTGAACAGGTGCTGTGTCCCAGAGAGATGTGGGTTTTATCTGTAAGTTTCTGACTGGGGCTGCTGCCTTGTTTTCAGAGATCCTCTACCTAGAGAGGAGAAGCAGTCTGGCAGCAGGGTCTTGCTGAGTTGCAGTGGGCTCCGCCCAATTCGAACTTCCTGTTGGCTTTGTTTACACTGTGAGAGTAAAACTGCCTACTCAAGCCTTAGCAATGGTGGACTTCCCTCCTCTCACCAAGCCTGAGTGTCCCAGGTCAAGCTCAGGCTCCTGTGTTAGTAGTGAGAATTTCAAGCCAGTAGATCTTAGCTTGCCAGGCTCTGTGGGGTTGGGACCTGCCGAACTAGACCACTTGACTCCCTGGCTTCAGCCCCGTTTCCAGGGGAGTGAATGTTTCTGTCTCGCAGGGGTTCCAGGCATCAGTGGTGTATGGAGAAAAAAATCCTGTGGCTAGCTTGGCGTCTTCAAATGGCTACCCACTTTTGTGCTGGAAACCCACGACCCTGGTGGCATAGGCATTGGAGGGAATCTCCTGGTCTGCAGGTTGCAAAGACCATGGGATAAGCACAGTATCTGGACAGGAGTGCATGGCATAGTCCCTTATGGCTTCCGTTGGCTAGAAGAAGGAGTTCCCCAACCCCTTGCACTTCCCGGGTGAGGCCACACCCCACCCTGTTTCGACTTGCCCTCTGTGGGCTGCACCCACTGTCCAACCAGTTCCATTGAGATGAACCAGGTACCTCAGTTGGAAATGCAGAAATCACCTGCCTTCTGCGTTGACCTTGCTGAGAGCTGCAGACCGGAGCTGTTCCTGTTTGGCCATCTTTCCAGCCTCTAGTATTTATTTTTTTCTTTCCTCTTTTTTTTTTCTTTCTTTTTTTTATATTCATGTCTTGATTCATTTGGTGTTTGTTTTGGTGTATAATGTAACATATGGTTTCAACTTTTTATTTTTTTTTTCCAGGTGGATACTCAATTTTCCTAACATTTTTTGAGAAGTCTGTTTTGTCCCTAATGTTAAGAAATGATTCATCATCTGCTACTGCATTTCTAAATGTATTTGGGTCTACATCTTGATTTTCCGTTTTGTTCCATTGGTTTGTCTGTCCATAGGCCTATGCTACTCTGATTTAATTATTAAGATTTTTAATATTTGGTAAGGCTAATCATTCATTACTATTTTTTTTTTTGCAGAGTTTTCCTGGATAT
Organism: Cheracebus regulus; assembly: GCA_963574635.1. NCBI lineage: Eukaryota > Metazoa > Chordata > Mammalia > Primates > Pitheciidae > Cheracebus > Cheracebus regulus. The sequence continues at coordinate 16,906 of CAUYQU010071319.1, read as the reverse complement.
TCTTGTTTATTTTTCATATTAACCTAATAATCATCTTGTCTGGTTCAAAATAAAACCCTGTTGGTATTTTCATTGAGATCACATTAAATTAATGAAATCTGGTATTTTAATGATTTTGGCGAGGAGTGGGTTGGAATTTTAGATGGGGTGTCTGGGGGGGTTGCTTATTGAGAATGTAATAGGGTAAAGGTCAGAAGGAGGTAAGGGAATGAACTGTGAGGATATTAGGGTTTAAGCATTTTAGACAGAAGGAACAAGAAACACAAAAATCCTGAAGTAGGAGAATGTCTGTGTGTTCAGGGAACAGTGCAGAGGCCAGAGCAGTAAGTGAGGAAAAATGAAGGATGTTGTAGTCCATTGTAAGGACTTCAGTTTTTGGATGGCAAGTCATTGGAGAGTTTTGAGAAGAGAAATGATATCTGATTTATGTTTTTAGCAGACACTCTGGGTATCCTGTTTATAGTAGACTGAAAGTGGGTGTTATCAGGGAACAAGGGTGAAAACAGGAACTAGTTATGAGGCTATTGTATTAATCTGGGCAAGATAAGATGATGGCTGAGATAAGAGTAACAGTAGTGGAAGTGGTAGAGGTGTTTGAAATATTGATATGTTTTGTAGATAGAACTAACATTTACTGGTGGATCTGGATATGAGATGTGAGTAGCAAGCATAAAGAATACCTCTAAGATTTTTCACTTGAGCTCTTAGAAGAATAAGTGGTCATTTCCTAATGAGATGGGGAAGATTGTGAGGTTTGGAGAAGAGAGTATAGGTGTCATAGTTTTAAACTTGCTTCAGATGTCGATTTGACATTCAGGAGGAGATGCTGAAGCAGTTGAATGAGAATTTGGGATTTAGGGGAGAGGTGAGAGCTAGACATACATTTTTGGAGTGTACAGTATATAGATGGTGTTTAAAGTCATGAGACTAGGATCACTAAAAGTGAATATAAGCAAAAATAAGAAGCCTGGTATACTTTAAAACTGAGAGGTAAGAGATATAAGGAGGATTCAGTAAACAAAACTAAGGAGTGGCCAGAGAGTGAAAAACCAGAGGGTTCTAGAAGCCAAGTGAGGAGAATATTTCAGAGGAGAGAGTGTTGAGTGCTACCAGTAGGTCAAATATTTGCTCAGTTTGTTCCTATTTATCTGTTTGGTTGTGGTGTTCATTGGTTTATTCCTTTAGAGTGTCTTCTGTTACTTCTATGTGTGCAGGTTATGAATTTCTGTGTATTAATTTTATATCCATATTCTTAGTAATTTTTCATTATTTTGGATTTTTGAGACACGCAATCACTGTATTTGTAAATTTATTCCTTCCCAATTTTTATATCTCTACTTATCTTTTCTTGTTTAATTGCATTGGCTAGTACCGCTAGGGTGTTTAAGAAGTTGGATAATAGTGGGTATCCTTGTCTGTATTTTGACTTTAGTGAGAATGCTTTTAGAGTTTTTTCCCACTAAGTGTATCACTGGCATTTGGGCTGATAGTGTGTGTGTGTGTGTGTGTGTGTGTGTGTGTGTGTCTGTGACAGTCTTTTATTTTTTTCTTGAGTTTTAAAGAATCTAAAATGCAATAGTTTTATTAAATACTTTTTCAATATTATTAGAAATGATTATATGATTTGTCAGTAACTCAAGTAATGTGATTTTTATATTAATAAATTTCTAACACTGAACTATTGTTGTATATCTAGAAAAAACATAGTCACTAGATAAAGGTACCACAATGAGTTGTTGCTTCTGTTGTTGTTCTCCTCCTAATTCTGGTCATATTTTATTGCCTGTGCTGAGTTTGGGATTTTGGTTGTCACTGCTGTATTCCCAAGAGATTTTAAAGACATGTGCAAGTGCCTTTGCAAGACAATTTGGGAATAAAACTCAGAAAAAACTTAAATTAGGACTTAAACCTCTCTCCCCCACAAAAATTGGGGTTTATCCTGTGTGTTTTCTTATGCTTCACAAAATGCGTCTGAATACCAGTCACAGCTTCTCTTCCTGGATTTGACTATTTGTAGTCAACAACTAGGTTTAGATTTTACCCTTAATCTCAGATCATATATTCCTAAGGCTTTTAAATAGTCACTTGCAGTTTACTTAGAGGTAGCAATGACTTTATGGCTTCTTACCTCTTGAAGTAGTAAAATTTCTTTTTTTAAAATTTATTTTGTCGGTCTAGGCTGATTTATGGAACCTCTAGAAAACAGTCAGCATAATCTAACATATTATAAGCTGTATCTTCTGACCTTGTTCAGTGCTTTATTGTTACTTTCTTTCTCACAATGAAGTATCACTTTTTCATTTCTGATAATAATAGCTACATCTTCCCTGCTTATTCCTTTGCAGACATACTGGACTCTTTGCTCTTCTTGAACAATCCAGGCATGCCTCTCTTCAGGACTGCTCACTTCTGTTCCTTTTATCTGGAATGCTCCTGAGTCAATATCTGCCTGGCTTTATTCCTTATTTTCTTTACGGTTTTTGCTCAATTATCACCTCAAATGACAGCTTAATATTCTATGTAATTTACTTATGTATTAGGTTTCTGTCCATCCCTATTAAAATGCAAACTCTTAAAAGGCAGGGATTTTTTTTTTGGTTTTGCATATATAGGATATATGTTTTTATATATAAAATATACAGTATAGAAAAAATTATATGTATCTTGAATATATCTCCAGTGCCTAAAACAGTATCTAATACATAGGAACTCAAATGTTTGTGGAATGAATAAACTATCTTGAGGAGGATTTAGTTTTAAGGTACTCACATTTAGGGTAAGAATAATCTCATTTACTGTAGCAAAGAAATGCAGGTGATCCTTTACTTGTAAAATTAATTAATTTAAGCTATTTTTCTCCCCCCAGATTCATCGAAGCAAGAACAAATGGAAATTCTATTTGAAAGATGGTGTTATGTGTTTTGGAGGGAGAGACTATGTATTTGCAAAAGCCATTGGTGATGCAGAGTGGTAAACCTTGTGAGCTCAGTACATCTATTTTGTGAACATCAGTTGGACTATTTGCATATTGTGAAATTCATTTTTATTTAAATATAGTCCAGCACAGAGCTGCTCAAATTTTTAGTTCACTGTATGGAATTTAATAAAATTATAATTCAGATGCAGATGCAAATACACAATTTTATATGTATTTTTTATATCTTAACAGAGTTTTTAAAAACTCTCATTCTATACCATTACAAAGCATCGATTCATTAGGATAATGGAACATGAAGAAGTATCACATTTCTTTTTTCTTGAAGTAAAATTCAAATCACATTTCAGTTCCCCTTCACGGTAAAGTCACTATCAGTTATTAGATTGGGACCAGCATTCCTCCCACCTCTCACCAAGCCATGTTATAGAAGGTCCTTGGAAGTCTTTTAAGTAGTGGGATATTCAAGAAGGCTTCTTGGGGTTTTTATTCTGCACTGATCACTGGAGGCATGCTGATTGTTTAAGCCCAGATGGTCCCTTGGAGGCAGATGCCTATAGTATTATTTGAACATAAAAATCTTTGCTGAGGCTAGGGTCCCTGTAGCTAAGGATCAGCCTCTCTGGATTTACTGTTTACTTCTTTATATTTCTGGGGAATTGCGAGGAAGTAGGTTAGGTTCCTGTTCTACTTCTTGAAATTTCAGACTTCTGCATTTTTCCTAATCATGATGGGTTTTTCTTTCTCCATATTTTTTCTGTTTTTCATGCAGTGGAAGACCCCTTTGCAAGCCCTTAACTCTTTGAAGGCAGTACCTCACTCTTCTTTTCTTAACAGTGATCTCCTGCATTGATTTTAGGCTTTCTAAAATAAAAGTCAAGAAGAGATATTCTCTTCAGGACCTTCTGCTTTGGCAATCTTATTTGAGATACAGAGGCCTGGATAACGGTCTTGAAATCACAGAGAGAAAACAAAACATCAAAGAAATAGCCCTCATTTTCCTGTAGCAATAAAAATAAAGCAAACGAATATTCTAATAAATTATTCTATAATACTGTCTTCCTTAGTAGATTCACATCTCTCAAAGAAATATTTTCCTCATCACTCTGCTGCTCTTAACATATAGGGCACATATGGTTTCTACGTCTAGGAGCTCCGTTTTCATCCCTGAATCAGGTTTTTAAGGATGGTACCTGTCACACAAAAAGAAGTGCACGGATGAGTAGGTTATGGCCTATTAAAGCTCCTTAAGGATTTGATACCTGGATCTGACATCTTTTTGAAAAGTAACCCTATTGGGGAGTTTAATTTTTTCCAACATTTGTTCTTCCTAACTAGGAGGCTCAGCTATTGGTATGTCTTCTCAGAATCTGAATGGATCTCTGCTGGGCCTTGGGCAATGTGGATGGGGTATTGTCTCTGGCCTAAAGTTGACAGCTGCATGAGGATTCAGTTAGTACTAGTGAGTGGGCCGGTCTCATAACTGTATTCTCCCACTAGGCCTGCTTCATCCTTAGAGCGATTGACCTTTTCATTACCACTGCTATTCCAGATCCTTCTCTGGATCTTGAGAACTCCCAGGAGCTATGGGTTGTTTTCAAGGTGCTGACTTCCATGAAATGTCTGTATTCTCTACATGGAAAACAAAAAGAGAGCTGTTTGCATTTGTCTCTAAAATACCCACTCCAGGGCTGAGGAGTGTACTTTCTTCTTCCTGTTTTCTTCCAGGCTCACCCAGTCATTCTGTATTCGCCCTAGGCAAATTTTATTGCAAATTCAGGGCTGAATTTATTGATAAGGTATACTCACCTGGGAACTGGGAATTAATGTGTTGGTTCAAGTTCCTGGCGGAGGCAATAATATTTGTTTCTAAAATGCCTTTCTTCTTTTTCACTGTGAACTTTAAAATCTCATTTTACTTTAGTGATTTTTTAAATGGCATATTACAAATACTGTTATTATATTGGGCCTCTTTATTTGCATAGTGAATTTTATCATTAAAGAACACAGTCATGGTTGTTCATTTGTGTCTCTGCTTGCCCTCATGCCCCTTGTCTTTTAAAAATGCAAAAAAATCAATGTAAATGTATGCTTACCACAAAACAATAATTTTCCTTGCATGATAATATAAACCGATTAGATAGTTTCAGTGGTGACTACAGAGCTAATTAAGAGATCACCAAATTATTTCGGATCTGTTATTTTTTTTATTAGTCTCAGATAATGCTAGGAAAAATCCTAGTTCTTGAGAAGTCATCTGAACAGTGACTTTCACATTTTTTGGCCAGAATCTACACTAAGAAATAGAATTTAACAACTCAGTATATATTTGCATGTCCATTGTCACAAATAACACAAATGAAGCAAAAATTTCAGAAAATCATGCTTGCCTTTAGCATATGATAGCCTTCTGACATCATCTATTTGATTCTGTTTCATTAAAAAAAATTGATGGTGTTGACCCACTAAACTGATTTCACTATCTACATTTTTAGCCTGTGTAGTAAAGATAGAGTGAGACACTAGTTCATTTTAAAAGAGAAAATTATTTTTCAAGCCCTATAAGTCAGGAGAGTTTACCTGAGACTTGGCTTTGTTATATTACTTTTACTTCAGGAACCTCTTTATTATGTCCAAGGTAAACATTTCCTATTGCATTTTTGTAAGAGAATACTCTAAAGTAAGTTTAAGTTCTTCTAAAGACAGTCTCTTGGCAAATGTCATTTCTTTACTCTTTTATAGGTAGAGAGATTTCTATGCCAGTATACTTTGAGAATTTCGCAAGTATTTTTGTTAGCATGGTGTAGTTCTTTCTTTCTTTCCTCCCTCCCTCCCTCTTTTCCTCCTCTCCCTCTTTTCCTCCTCTCCCTTTTTTTTTTTTTTTTGCGACAAGGTCTGGCTCTATCACCCAGGCTGGAGTGCAGTGGTGCTATCTCAGCTTACTGCAACCTCCACTTCCCAGGCTCAAGAAATCCTCATGCCTCAGCCTCCTAAGTAATTGGGGCTACAGGCATGTGCTACCATGCCCAGCTAATTGTGGTATTTTTTTTGTAGAGTCAGGGATTTGCCATGTTGCCCAGGCTGGTATCAAACTTGTGAGCTGAAGTGATTTGCCTCCCAAAGTACAAGGGAGCTCAATACCCAGGCTGGTATCACACTTGTGAACTCAAGTGATTTGCCTCCTAAAGTACTTGGCCTCCCAAAGTACTAGGATTACAGGTGTGAGCCACTATGCCTGGCCTATGCTGTAGTTCTTTCTTATGTACTTTTCTCTTCTCTCTGTAGACCAAGAAGATCTGGCGAAGTTTGCACAGTTAGTCTCTTAGGGACTGACCGACTGACCTTGTCTGGTACATTTACCTATTTTATTCAATGTGCAGAACACCTCAGTCATGGTTATAATATATGTAAATAATCACCTCTATAGCTCAGACTCCATAGAGCAACAAGACATTCTAATTGACACACTCAGTTTTAGTCACTTAGGTTGTGCAGGAAAATGAATAACTTTAGAGTGAATAGCACCAATTAATTGTGGTGAGTAAGGAGGGAAGGGATTTAGTGGGAGATTTTATTCTGACTCACATTAGTAGGTTAGTATTATCCTGGTTTTCATGTAAATACACTCTAAGCCAGGTGGGAATGTTGTGATTTATAACTAGAAAGCTAAATTATAAGTAGAAAGCCCTAGGTAATAACTCTTAGGGGGAAAAAGATAAAAGTATTGCTCATTTTGAGGAAAAGATTATTTCTAATTATAAACACATTTATTGAAATCTTCGTGACAGAGATACTTAATTTACATGTGGACTTACTATAATTTGAGGAAACCAAAATCATGCCCTATACAGCAAATGTCATAAATGGAGGGAAAAATACCATTGCCTTTTAAAATTGTTTTGTAAATTTAGATGAGTTATTCCAGATGAATTAGCCCCTCTTAACCATTTTGCAACCTGCCAGAGATAATACCAAATGTTTGTTAAAAAATTACAAAGTAGAAATATAAATTTATTGAGTATTGCATTTTTATGATTTAGGTATGAGAAATTATACAGAATAAGAATATACATGCTTTCTCCTATAGGAAATACTTCTTAACTAGGATAATTTTATTTCAGTCATAAAAATGAATCAGCTAAAACATTATTAATCATCTATGATGTGTAAGACTCTAGATGTAGTTGGAGACAAAAGAGATGAGTGTATCACTAAAAAAATTCCTATCATAGGTGAATAAGAGGTGTACTTGTAAAGATTATTCTCAGCAGTGTAGGGTAAGAGACAAATGAGTGATGCAGAGGAGAAATGCTAAAGAAGTCCAAAGACAGAGACCATTGTGAGTTATGTATTTATTATTTATGCCCTACTTTGTTTTGGATAAAGGAGGAGCCTTGACTATAGTGGATTAGGGAGAAAGTAAAGAGAGTTTAATTTTTTAAAAATCAAAAAGATAGGGCGGGCATGGTGGCTCATGCCTGTAATCCCAGCACTTTGGGAAGCCAAGGCAGGAAGATTGCTTGAAGACAGAAGTTCAAGACCAGCTTGGGCAACATGGCTAAACCTCATCTCTACATGGAGGAAAAAAAAAAAAAAAGCCAAGCATGGTGGTACATGCCTGTAGTTCCAGCTACTTGGGAGGCTGGGTGAGAGGATCACTTGAGCCCAGGAGGTAGAGGCTGCAGTGAGCCAGGATAGATACTGGAGCTCTCTGAATGTTAGGCTAAGCTCTAAAATTTAAATTTATAGGTTGGATGAATTGCTCAGCATTTTTTTTGCAAGTATATAATAAGGTGAAATAGGATTTTATAAAGATTAATCAGTGGTAGTGGGTATGAGAGTATGGACATGGGAAAGATTGGATATGAATAAAAATTAGGGAGATAGTACAGGAATAAGGGGAAAATGACCTGATATGTGGATGTAGCAGTAGGAATACAATTTTTTTTTCAGTTTATGTTTACATGGAATTTTTTTTTTTCCTTTCGAGACAGGGTCTCACTTTGTTGCCCAGGCTGGAGTACAGTGGCATCATAGCTCACTGCAGCCTTGAATTCCTGGGCTCAAGCGATTCTCCTGCCTCAGCCTCCTGAGTAGCTGGGACTACAGGCATGTTGCCACCACACCTGGCTAATTTAAAATTTTTTATTTTTGTAGAGGTGGAGTCTTGCCAAGTTGTCCAGGCTGATCTTGAACTTTTGGCTTCAAGCGATCCTCCTGCCTTGTCCTCTCAATGTGGCTGGGCATGAGCCACCATGCCTGGCCCTGGAATATAAACTGGTGTAGAAGACAATTCAAAAGAATAACTGATAGAGTTTAGTAACTGAAGAATATGGGAATGAGAATGAGGGAGAGAATAAACTGTGACTCCATGTGTTAAAATGTAGACAATAAATATCTGTTTTTGTGCAAAGGTAATGAAAGTTATTGCCAGAGTATCTGTACAAGTACCTTGGTCTCAAACTGCATTTGAGTGTGTAATTTAAATAAAGTTTCTCCACAAGAATAGATTTTATTTTTCCCTTTATGCTTTTTTGCTTACTTAGATGTTTTGGTTCTGGGATTTATATATGAATCAGAAAGTTTATGTTAGGTATACAGCAACATGACTAATTAGTATTCTGTTATATTGCTGAGACAAATCTTAAAACACTAGCTTGTGAGAGAGGCCTGCATCTGAATAAAGACAAGTGACTTGTTATGCAGCAGAAAAGTCAGAGATATGAAATCACAGTACAGGGAAGAGATTTCATAAAATTTATAATGTTTTGATCTCTTTGAATCACTTTGCACAGTGGCATAAGGATTGAAAACACATTGATGTGTAGAGTATCTAGTTATGTCTATACATTTATATAATAAAATCTCAAAGGAGCTAAAAACAGGAAATAGCACAGATATTCACTGATAGAAGAATAGAAACAATGTTCTATTCATACAATGTAATACTAATCAATAATGAAAAGAACTACCAATTCAAGCAATAACATGGATGAGTAGCAAACACATTGGGTTGAGTCAAAGAAGCCTTATACAAAAGAGTATATACTATATGGTCTAATTATATGAAGTTCTAGAACAGACAAACTAATTGGTGGGAGAAAAAAATAAAAATCCATCCTTACCTCTGGGACTGGGTGTCAGGAATTAACTGGGAAGGGGAAGGAGGGAACTTTCTGAGGGTGATAGTATTCTATTAATATGTCTTGACAGAAGTTTGGGTCACATGGTATATGTATTTCTCAAAACTCATTAAATGGTATACTTAAGATGTCTCCATTTCACTATATGTAAATTTTATCTTGAAATGTAGATAAATATCATGGCTAGTAATAAGAGTGCTAAAATGATTAGGGCTAAGTACTGATGTCTGCAAATTACTGTGAATTACATAAAAAAAGATGATAAATAATCATAATTATATATATGTAATGAAGCTAATATGGTAAAATATTGTTGAACCTAAGTGGCACTGTATGGGTGTTCACTGTACAATTCTTTTAATTTTTCTGCACACTTAAAAATGTAATAAAATGGGGAAAATTTAAGGAACTTTGAATGCACATTAAGTCCTTGGATGACTGTTTTACCAATATGGGAATAAGTAAAATGCAGTGATTTAAGAGGCTAGGGTCCTCAATCAGAGCTTTGAGTTATAAATCCTATTAGTTGTATCTTTTATTTGTTTTGAGAACTTTGGCAAATTACAGGTTTTGCTTTCCTACAAAATGTGAATAATATCTACATTGTAGAGATTTATGAAGATTAAATGGGTTAAATTATATAACATTTATCAAGATGTTTGGTTTAGAGTTAGCTTTCAGTAAGAGTTACTTTAAAAAAAAGTCAGAGGAGCATAGAAAAAACACTAGTTAAAACCATAGTTTTGTTGTCCTATAAGATCCAATTTTAGTGAGTAAAAATATCTTCTAGCAAATACTGAATGTATTTTTCTATATTCTCCAAAGGATAGAAATGATGAAGCTTAATTATTTTTAAATATTTAGACGTTTTATTTTTTTATTCAAATAAAAATATAAGCTCTAGAAAAAATTGTTTTCATTATATGTCTCATAACTTCAGAGTAATTGTAATTCAGCACATTTGTAGTGTACCATTGCCAAGATCTTGAGGTAGGAAGCAGGAAAACAAAATGGACTCAGACAGGATTCCTACTCACGAGGAGTTCACAGTCTACAGCTTAATGTTTCAATAAGCAAATAGGCTGAAATGTGCTTTTAGATGTTTACCTTAAATTATAAATAAGTAGAATCCAGACAGGGGATAGATATCTAAAGGTCTGTATAATGGCACAAATAGAACTTTCTGTGGTGACAAAAATATTCTGTGTCTGTGCTGTCCAGTATGATAACCACTAGTCACGTGTAGCTATTGAGAACTTGAAATGTGGCTAGTGCAGCTGAGAAACGACGTGTGGCTACCATATTGGACAGTGCATCTCTAGAGTGTGTTTTTCAAGCTACCTGAGGAAAAAGACCAGTTACTTTAAATTTCTGATCTCTTATAAACTAATATTTTTATATAATGTAATACAAATTACAAAAATGAAAAAAAGATATGCAAAATATCACCTCAGCTTTTTAAAATATTAGATTCATCAAACAAAATTACTGTGTCAAATCTTCTATAAAAATTTCTAAACACTCTGAACTTCGGTATTTATGTCATCATGTACCAGTGACAGATAGTTTTTAGAATGGCAGTGGTCATAGACTACACTTTCTGCTAGGTAGAATTGTCTTGCCCAGTGTACCTACAAATAAATAATTTTCTAAATCCAACCCTTTATGTTCAAATTACTGATATAGGTAATTTTTTTTTACAGGTTTAAGAACCATTCAATAATGCAGTTACTGATGTAACAGTTAATATTCTTTGTAGTAAGTCTTGTCTAGGAGAGCTGTACCTTGACAGTGCGATGCGGACAGCTTCAAGGTGGACTGAGAAGGCTTATTTGATCCAGTGAAGCCATTTTTGTAGTTGGAGGTATACACTGAAAAATCCTTCCTTCTGTAAAGTTCAGCCCGATGTTTACAGCAGCCAAATTTGCTCAGCAACAGAAATAAATCTCTTCGGAATGTCTTAGTGAATATTGCATACAGAAATGGATTGGCACAAGAATTGATGGGATAAAAAAGAACCAGTAAAACTTTAGAGTTGGTTACTGTGATAAGAGGCATTTTGAAGGCAGCCGAGATGGCAAAAAAAGAGATGGGTGCCATGCAGGTGAAATCGGTGAAGATAAGGATTGCCATCTTCTTAGCAATCTTTGTGTCTTTGTTGGTAGCCATTAATTCTGGATTTCGAACTGCAAAATAAATTTTAACGTAGCAAGTACAAATTATGATGAAGGCCACCACATTAAGAATCAGGATGGTTAATATATAGACTTGTGAGAGAGTAGTTTCCACATCCATGGGGAAGCAAATACTGACTTTCATGTAATTGCTGATACCCACAAGGGGCAACATAGCAATTAGAGAAGAAAAGAGCCATCCTCCAAGCATAATCAGAATGGCATGTCGCAATCGCAGCTTTTGGTCCAGGTGAATAGCGTAGGTGATTGTGTGCCATCTTTCTAGAGTGATGACGGTGAGAGTGTAGACAGAAAGTTCACTTGCGAATACAGTGAAAAAGCCAGCAGTGCTGCACCCACTCCCTGTCTGCCAGTCTATGGCATGGTTATAGTACTGGCCTTTGGTTTGGGAATCAACGGAGGCAATGAGCAGCAGATAGAGCCCCATGCAAAAGTCTGCAAAGGAGAGATTGCACATGAGAAAACGAGGCACGGTAAGTTTGTAACGACTTGTCAGAAGAACAAAAAGGACGGTCATGTTTCCCATGATGGCTAGAATATTAATCAGCCAAATCAGGACTCTAAGGAAGTCATAGCCCATAATATCTTCACAGGGATTAAAAGCATCTGGTTCAGGAGCACATCGGGGTGTCTTGGGTAAGCGGAAGCCATAATCATAGTCCCAGCCACTTGGTTCACTCTCAGCAAATATGGCAGGATAACTGTAAGAAGAATTATTGGCTTGATGTAAGAGATTTTCTCTGAGTATTAAAAAATTTCAAGAATTATTCATGTTTTTTTTTAAAGCCAAAGAAACGAGGAAACAAAGCCACAATAACCTCAGCCTTACGTTTGTTAAATTATTTGAGAACTCTTATTTGATGTAGGAGTTCCCTAAGAAGGGAATGAAAAGCCATTTAGACTATATATACATGTATATATATATATTATACATACATACATATATATATATTATATTACATTGATACAAAGACTTAATGAAGCTGTTTACAAAGGATGATTTTCTTTGGAAAACAAGTTTAGAAAGACAATCTATGCTTGCTAAATCTAAAATAATCCTTTCTTGGCATTTTCTTAGCTATTTATCTCTCATTTAATTGCCAGCCAAACTGCTACCAAGCTGTTTGTGTGTTGCAGAACACAAATAGAACTGAAAAGCTCACGTTGAAAATCATTAGCTACTGGTGGACTTGTTTGTACTTAAGTCCCTGGCTAATCAAATAGTCCAATCGAGAAACAGAAACCAAGGTTAGATTATTAAAAATTTAGGAACAGAGGAAGAATATAGTTGTGGACAATAGGAAGGGGTGGTGAAAACATTACTATTTAGGGGTATGAGTCAAAGGCAGAGAGAGAATTAAGAGGTAGTCTGTCCCTAGTGAAAGAACAGTCCTTTCTTTGCCACTCCTTTCCAACCCCACTGCTACTTCCTGAGTTTAGGTTTCTGTCCTCTCTTACGGAGCAATTAGTTTTCTTCCTGATATCCTTTCTCCAATTTTAGCCCTCTCCCTAGTCCATTTTGTATGTTCCTTCTAGAATGGCCTTTCCCGAATTCAAAGTTATTAATTTCACTTACCCAAATCAAACCTGCCCCAGGTTCTCATTGGTTGAGATAAAATTCAAACTCATTGTGATGACTTCCAAGGCTCTCCTTGATCTGGGTTCTGCCTATGTCTCCAACCTCATAGCTAAGAAGCAGTAGTGCTGCAGAATTCAGAGAATGGGCTCGAGCAAGATTGCCAGGATCCGGTCCTGGCACAGCTCTTGCAGGCTGTATAATCCCAGGAGAGTTAATTTATGTCTGGGTGCCTCAAGTTCTTTATTTGCCAAGTAGGGATAATAATCATACCTTCCATGTTAAAGTTGTGCTAATAATTGAAAGCATTCATACATGTAGAATGTTTAGAATAATTCTCGAAGCAATAAATATTAGGGATTCTTAACATTATCTCTTGCAGATCCCTTGTGCAACCTTCCCTTTGGTCACATGAAATGACATGTAGCTCTCTGAATAAGTTCTACTGTTTCACTCCTTTGTCTTTGTACATACTTCTGGCTAGAATTTTCTCCCTTTTCTCATCTCTCCGGTGAATTCCTCCTCATCTGTAAAGATAAGTTCTCCTATGAAGGCTTTCTTGATTATACTCCCTGAGTTTTATTGATCCACCTGCCAGAGCTGCAGTTAGTAGAACTGCAGTTATCAAAACATATTGTAATTAAGTGACGATGCATGTCTATCTTCTTTAATTGTCTATTCACTTATTGAAAACAGAGGACTAGGTTTTACTTATTTCTGAAATCCCAGTGCCTAGCACAGTTTTGGCTCAGTTCATTCAATAAGTGTTTGTAGACTGAATAATTCTAAACCAGGATGATTCTTGCTATGAAAGGAATTGAGAAGATACAGGGACAATCAGCACACAGCATCATGCATGTAGGCTCAAAAAACATTTTTGTTTTTACCCATCTTCTAATACAATATTAGGAACTGGAGAAATGGGCATACTTTTTCTGTCAAGGACATTACAAATAGATATTTGTAATATATTTTTGCAGACTACATGAGGAACCTTATGGTTCTTAAACATTAAAAGGATATTTTTCTCTACTTCTCAAACCTAACTTCTCGTGTTCTGTATTTTAAGTGCGTACCTAGTTCAGTGAGTGGAGGAAATAATAAATTGGAAGAATACAATACTGATGGGAATGAACACAGATTTAAAAAAAGAAAAAAATCTGTGACCTGGGACTCCAAAAATGTGTTAAGAGTATTGTGGAGCCCAATTTGGAACTAGAGGAGGGCTGCTGCTATGTACAGAAGATCACATAGGAACCTCCCTTGTTTTATTATTAAATATTGTTATAACCAGCACATTTGTCCTCTTCTCACAGACATCAATATAATTACCATTTTTAATCTTTAAAGGGAGAAGATGGTTATGAAGAACTATTAAAGAAAGTAGATCATTAATTTCTTAGCATTAGAAAGGTTTTTAGGCCGGGCACAGTGGCTCACACCTGTAATCCCAACACTTTGGGAGACCGAGGTGGGTGGATCACCTGAGGTCAGGAGTTTGAGACCAGATGGCCAACATGGTGAAGCCCCATCTTTACTAAAAATACAAAAATTAGCCAGGCATGGTGGCCTGTAATTCCAGCTACTCGGGAGGCTGAGGCAGGAGAACTGCTTGAATCTGGGAAGCAGAGGTTGCAGTGAGCTGAGATCGTGCCACTGCACTCCAGCCTGGGCGACAGAACAAGACTATCTAAAAAGGAAAAGAAAAAAAATGTTTTTTAAAGGCCATCTTGTTGAATCCTTTCATTTTATTGGTAAGGAGACTAAGAATAAAGGAGGTAAGTGGCTTGCCCAAGGTCTCTCGGGGATAGTGACAGTGGCAGCATGAGGTCTTCATAACCACAGTTCAGAGACCTTTCTCCTAACTTTACTGTCTCTTACTGTTTTTCAAAGTATGGTCTTTGGACCATCTCCATTGCAATCACCAGGGTATTTGTTGAAATGCAGAATCTTGGCTTTACCCCAAACCCTGAATAAAAAATCTCTAGAGTCAGAGCCCAGGAATTTGCATTTTAAGTAAGTTCTCTGGATGATTTATACAAAATAATAGCCTTTGTCAAATCAGGTGAAAACTTTCCAACTATTCCTGATTTCCTTTACTCCTTTCCCCTTACCAAAACTACTTCAGCTGTTAGAAACATTATTGTAAAACTTCTAAAATTCTGCCATGATTTCTGATTAAATTTATGTCAATAAGAGGTCAAACATGTTTCCTCACTTCCTGTTGCTATCTGGTCCTTTGTCCTTTCTTTTCTTTGCCCTACTGGGCATATGTCTAGCAATTTTTCTCCTTGGTGATTTGTCTTCAGACTAAACGCCCACCTGCTGTTATTACATTTGTGTCCTGGGATTGCTCCTGAGGGCAGCATCATACTTACTGACAAACTCCAGCATGGAGCTGTTGTTAGTATTGGGGACAATGCGGGGAGTATGAATGGACTCACACGGGCTTAGTAATATTGAATCAGAGGAAGGAGAGCTGTAGCACCGCTGCTCCAGTCACAAGAAAGAAAGGAGAAAAGATGGAAATTTTAGGATGACAATAGGGCCAGCCATAGAGGTAAGAATGTATTACCTTGGGGAGAATAGATAAGGCTTAGTGGCTAGCTCTAGAATTTCTAAACTCTAGAAACTGAGGAATGGTTATCTGGTGGGAAGTAGGAGGTATATTTATCATAAAATGCTTTCACAAGGAGAATGCTCTTTTTACTTAGATTTTATGTTAATTTCAGCCAGTTTGGAGATGCGAGAGATTAGGGACTTGTCTTAAAGCAGTGTTAGCATAACAAACTCAAGGTTATATATTCTCATATATAACCTGGTGAGGATTATATTGAGGATGGGTTAAAGTTTCCCTCAAACCACTTCTTGGTGCTATCATTAACTATACCCATAAATGTTTTCCTGTTGATAAGAATTAAGCCATGTGGTTGCAAAAGAGTTGCGTAGAAGGTTACTGATAGAATACTGAGTAAGAAGACTGGGAAGGGTGAAGAAAGGCCGCTGGAGGATACGTGGTGTTACACCTAATGCGAGAAAAGGAGAAGAAGGAGACAATAATGCTTATTTACCCTTGGTGTTGTCACATTGCTTAGAGGAGAAAGGTCTCAAAAAGGATAAATTTTGCCAATAATACTCAGTGTTACTGGAAAGTTACTGCCAAGGATTCATATCCTTGGAATGGAACCCCAAAGTCCAGGGTCATTCCACCACACCACCCTGAAGCATCTATATTACTTGGAGATTGATAGGAAAAGAAAAGAAGAGAAAATTTCAGAAAGAGATTGGCAAAGTGTCTTAAAGGAGCACTCAAGGGGGCATAATAAAACTTCTAAATCTTAGTAAATGTGGCACAGGGACACTGGGATTATCTTTTTTTAAAATTTATTGCATTTTAGGTTTTGAGGTACATGTGAAGAACATGCAAGATTGTTGCATAGGTACATACATAGCAGTGTGGTTTGCTGCCTTCCTCTCCATCACCTATATCTGGCATTTCTCCCCATGTTATCCCTCCACAACGCCCCAGCCCCCACTGTCCCTCCCCTATTTCCCCCACACAGACCCCAGTGTGTGATGCTCCCCTCCCTGTGTCCATGTGTTCTCATTGTTCAACACCTGCCTATGAGTGAGAACATGCGGTGTTTGATTTCCTGTTCTTGTGTCAGTTTGCTGAGAATGATGGTTTCCAGATTCATCCATGTCCCTACAAAGGACACAAACTCATCTTTTTTATGGCTGCATAGTATTCCATGGTGTACATGTGCCACATTTTCCTTGCCCAGTCTATCATGCATGGGCATTTGGGTTGGTTCCAAGTCTTTGCTAAACAGTGCCACATTGAACATATGTGTGCATGTGTCTTTATAATAGAATGATTTATAATCCTTTGGGTATATACCCAGTAATGGGATTGCTGGGTCAAATGGAATTTCTATTTCTAGATCCTTGAGGAATGGCCACACTGTCTTCCACAATGGTTGAACTAATTTACACTCCCACCAACAGTGTAAAAGTGTTCCTATTTCTCCACATTCTCTCCAGCATGTTGTCTCCA
>CAUYQU010071316.1:0-42880 GCA_963574635.1 Cheracebus regulus | reverse complement strand
CTCAAATATTCCCTTACTGTTTCCTGGCAACCATACCATGTTTTCCTACTGCTCCAGGCTTATCTACTCTCTTAGAAACTATTTCACACCTGGCTAAGTCTTGGGAGGTTTTAAGTGTCCAGGAATTTATCCATTTCTTCTGCATTTTCTGGTTTATTTGCATAGAGGTGTTTATAGCATTCTCTAATGGTAATTAGATCACCAGACAGAATTTTCTTGACTTTGTTAAAGGAATTTCTATTCTTCATTTCTTAAAGTAACTAATTTTAGCTTAAAAAAAATCTCCTCTTGGATTTCACAGGATGAAATCTGGCTTAAATGCACTAAATCGCCTTACAGAAAGACATCGTGACCACTTAATTCTCACGATTTCTAAGAGTAAAAAGCATTTTCCCTACTACGTGCAGCCAATTCTACAAATATTAAAATCTAGAACTTAATGCAGTGGAAGGAAATTCATATGAAAGCTACAGAATTCACTGAACTCTCAGCTAATGCAGAGTCCAAATAAGAATTCCCTCTTTAATGTCATAATGCAAAATGTTCACATCAATTAAGTACTGATTACAAATATCTATTTTGACAATTTGGTACCTGGAAACTACCTCACAGCATGGTTCTTGCAAATGTTATTTCAAATTAAAGTTAAAAGTTACATGTTAAATATTATATATGTATATATGTATTAATATTCGTGGAGAGAGAGATTCATTTCTTAGAAAAATGCCCTTCAAACTAATTTTAATGCTAAAACCAGATTTTAACCCAAAAAAAATTTATTATCTTTAGTTTTCCATTTATTTGGCATATATGGCAGACAAAAAAAAACAATTTATTTTACTAAAGACTGGGATGTTATATGTGTCATGCATATTTTATGTTAAGTTGATTCTAATAAGTCTACATTAAGGAATTTATTGAGGTAAAGATTTGGTAAGCATGTGTTCATTTTTATCTGGTCACTTTCTGTTGGTAAGCAGGTATCTAACTGCAAATGACAACTTTACTATGCAAAGCACCGATCTCACTTGGGAGCTTGTTTGAAATGCAGTCTTCCCTACTTCTACCTACATTGACTTAGAATCTGTATTTAACACGATCCTAAGGATCTTGCACATAAAAATTTGAGAAGCACTACCCTAGAATATCTTAAGAATAAAACTGGAACATTTCATTGCAAATGTGATATTTACATTAGCATGACTACTGTGGAAAAAAAATCCACTAAGCTTGAATTTTGAACTAGTTAAATGCAGATAGTGATAATGTAAGACTGTTTTGAGACATGCAAGCACTAACCACCCTTAGTAAATATAAGGATGCCACATGTGGTCTAATGGAATATTAGACCTTCCCTCTTCTTAGGAGACAGAGCCATTATGTTCCAACCTGAGCCTCTGAGCTACCATTACTTGCTTCTATTCTTAACCTTCATGTCTACAGGTCAGCTATTGGGATTATACTATTCCAACAACAAAAAAAGTGTTGTCCAATGGGAACTACAACAAAAATAGATAAACTCCTTAAGAAACACATTTTTTATTCCTAAACAAATATAATCATATTTGTAAGAGGTAAGAATAAATGAAAAAAATTTAGTAATGATGTAAGGAGTACATTTATTGTAAATTCTGTAGTTCCCTTTAAGATACCACTATTGACCTGGTTGCAAAGCATTATTTGCAGTTGTATGTCAAAGTCATGTTGTGTCTAAAGAAAGACTACCTGACACTTGTTTCCAAATTGTTTCACTTACAGAATTCATGCTTTTCCTAGTGTCAAAGGCTTTTAAGTCAGAATGACTCCATCTTGAGTGAGGGCTAAGAAAATGCGGCTGGGACTTGCTGGGCTGCATTTCCAGGAAGTTAGGCATTCCTAGCCTCTAGATATTTACTGTTAAGGGAACAGATTGATAATGCTTACTAAACAGGCCCAGACTTGAGAGTGTCCTGATATCCCGATATCTTGAGAACAGCAGCATTCCTAATTTTGCATTAAAGATAATAATATCAACTCTTGCAAAACATAGGAAAATTAATCCTTTATTACAAACCCTTATGGCAGAAAACATCTCCCCATGATCATTTTTTAAATGCTATGTATAAACAAGTATTGTCCCTAGGGTGAACACAGTCTTCCTCTTACTTTTGGGAACTCCTGACTCTGTCTAAGGAGTAGCTGTTTCTTCACCACTTTACTTTCTTAAGAAACTTGCTTTTGCTTTGCACTGTGTACTTGCCCCGAATTCTTTCCAGCATGAGATCCAAGAACCCTCTTAGGTGTCTGTATAGGGATTCCTCTCCTGTAACACTAGCAAGGTCCCTTCCAGAGAGCTCTGATTTAGCAGCACACTTACACTGGTGCAGGATGGGAACATTCCATAAAGACATATTCACACTTGTTCAAAGTCCTCTGCATCAACTCCCCCAGACTTTGATGTATCCTACCTTTAAAATCACGCTATGTCCCGGTCACTCTTTGTTGCCTTCCCTTCCGATCCAGTTGAGGAATTCCTCTGGGTAAGTAAAATCTGTCCATGTGTGCTCTCTGTCAATTATTCCCCATCCTGAGATCTCCAGTCGATTATTTCCCTTCTCTCTGGTCCTTTCAATCATTCCCATCCTACTGGTACTTCCCTATCAATGTTTCTAGTTATCTAAATGTCACTTACCTCAAAACAAATAAATCACCTTTCATGACCTATTTCAATCTTCTTAGCTTTCGCTGAAAGTTTCTCTGCCTGTCCATGAATGAACGGTCTCCATTTGTGGTCTCCATTTATCTTTCATATATTCCAGTGTAACATTTATTTCCACAACTGACATTCATTTGATGAAGGTCCTTTGAATAAATTTTAATTCTAATATGCCTGCTTTCTCTTTAATGTGTGGCAATTGCACTAATGGAATTACAATCACATATGCCCTGTAAATCTCCCAGGTTGTCTCAATTCTCCAAAGAATTACACCATGTCTGTCCACAGTCACCAACAACAAAATTGAAAAGTGACCAGTTGAGCTTCAGGCTGGTGTTTTTCATTCCACAAAAGCCACATTATATTTAATTAATGAAACTAATGCTTATAAAGTTAACAATAAAGGAATATAACAAACATACCTGAAAACACTTCTATCCAAAATGATTTTCCAAGAATAAATAAATGTTTACATTTTATTAGAGAAAATAAAACAATCATAATACATGAGATTTATTTCAAAACTGTTTTTTTTACTGGCACAGGTTCTTGTCCACATGCCAGTGGAAACAGATATATGTGTAGCACTATTATTTAGATGATCTATTGCACTAATTCTTCATATATTAGTCATTGACAATAGACCCTACAAAGAGTGTATTTCCCATCCTTGATATAAAGTACAGTTTTCATCATTGAACTTACTTACTCAACAGTTTTTAGACATATGTTCTTGTGGGCTTATATGGAATTCCTGAGGTTGAACTTGCTGTGTGATAAATCTTAGCTTTAAATAGAGAGTCTTCTTAAACAGGGTAAGTTGTAAATTATCTGACAAGGAAATGGATTTGATGTGGAAAATGCACATTTTCTCAGAAGCAGGGCCTCTGAAACTCAGGGTTCAAATAGTCTCAGATGACAGAGCCTTTGATAAGTAAAAGAAACAACAAGACTTTTGTAAACCCTGAGATTATTAGAAAAGCATTTTCTTTAAATTTCCAAGTTTACCAGTAAGATTATGTTTATATTAAGCTAACATTTTTGTGAATTTCCAAGTATGTATTTGGCTCATTCATTGTTTCTTTTTGTCCACAGTTACACAAATTTTCATAATGATTATAACAAAATAATTGAAACCATCTGTTAGGTGAAGCATTCCCCTTTTCCCAAGACAGTTGGATGAAATTGAATCAAAATTTAATTCCATGTATGAAGGAAGTTTAAGATCCTCAGCAGAGATCTTGAAGCCTCCCAGATATGACTGAGTAAAGCAGATTGCTCTCCCCATTAAGGGTAGACCTCATATCATCCCTTGAAGGCCTGAATGGAATAAAAGTTTAACTAATAAATGATTTGCTCTCTATGACAGTCTTTGAGCAGGGAATCAGTGTCCTTCTGCCTTTGGACTCAGACTGGGACTGGAACTTCCACCATCAGCTTTTCTGGTACTCAGACCTTTGGATCTGGGCTGCACCTGTGTTACCAGCTTCCCTGGGTCTCTAACTTGCCAACTGTAAATCCTGGACTCCTCAGTCTCTGTAATCACATAAACCAATTCCTTATCATAAATCTACCTATGTACCTACTTATCCATCTAATCACCTAGTTCGTTCTGGCGTTTTTTTCTTTTTGAAGGTACTTGACTAATATGGATTAGTACTGAGATTAGTGTGATTGAGTACTAACAGTGGTTGTAGAGAAACAAAATTTTAAGAATAAATTTCCCAAATTTGTTCTGAAGTTTCTAGAATTGGCTCTCTAATCTGATTAGAATTAAAGATGCGAGTGGTTCTGTTTCCAGTGGTAAAGAAAGTGCTGACAGTACCTGGCATGATTTGGAAATACAGATATGCAAAATATCACTCTTGGATAGTCCTAATCCACTATTTATAAAAAGCATGGATGTGGATGATGGTATATATGGCACCTTCAAACATTTCTGACAAACTATTGAATATAACAGTTTAGGCCTGGTTGTTCCTAATGGTGCTGGACAAAGTATAGAAAGAGAAAGATGAGTTTAAGGATTAAAATTCCCAGCTCAAATGCTACCAAAATGATCTGGAAGCTTCTACGTGTGCCCTGAAGGAGACATTTATCTCCTGTAGTTTGAGGTCCAAGATTGCTGAAAATGTAGGCCAGAAACTCTGTGACTGGCTGAATTACAATTAAGTTTGAACTACCAGCCTTGTAGAATATTGACTGTTAAAGTGAGGGCATTGATTGAGAAGGAATGGAATCTGAATATTGGAGTGGGGATCTGATATGTGGGAAGACCCTGATGAAGCTGTAGACATTGAACAATTAAGTTATTTTCTGCTGGAAGATGTCTCCCCAGCCCAGTGGGAGCAGCCTCTCTACCCCCATTTGAAGACATTAACCTCTCAGTAACTGACGAAATTCTAGTGGCCTCCCCTAAGGAAGCTACCATCAAGACAATGCTGAATATTCTCAGGAACTACGCCCACCACCTTTCTTTGCTTCTAGATCTATAACTAGACTTATCTCAGCAGGCCCCTAAAGGTGAGGTATAAAGCATGGCCCATGAGCATGTAGTGCTCCACTCTACAATAATTATTTGAGTTTTTAAGTCATACAGACAGAAACCTAGGAAACGTGAGAATGGTTATTAAGGGTGTGAGATAATGGCGGAGGAACACCACTTTATCTCAGGCTGAAGTTATTAGTATGTGTTTACTAAGTATACATTATACATTTAATGTGCATCTCAGGAGTCAGAAAGGGCTCCAACACTTCCTTTGGTTGACTAAAGCCTAGACCAAAAGGTGGCCTACAGTGAGTAAGTTGGAAATGCCAGACTTGCCTTGGTTCAATGCATAGATACTCCTCTATTTACCATGAGGTTACATCCCATTAGAGCTATCATAAGTTGAAAATATTGCAAGTCAAGATGCATTTAATACACTTAACCTACCAAATATCATAGCTTAGCCTATCCTACCTTAAACATGCTCAGAACACTTACCTTAGTCTACAGTTGAGCAAAATCATCTAACACAAAGCCTATTTTATAATAAAGTAATGAATATCTGATCTAATTTATTGAATACTGTACTGAAAATGAAAAACAGAATGTTTGTATGGGCACTAAGCATTAATGTGCACAGCTGAAAGTGCGTGGAGTCTGAAGAATGTTTGAAACATTGAGCTAAAATTAATTGCTGGCATTGGTTTCTCTCTCTTCTGATGAAGCTTGAGAATGCAAAATTATACGATGGACTTTGGGGACTTGAGGGGAAGAGTTGGAAGGGGGCAAGGGATGAAAGACTACAAATAGGGTGCAGTGTATACTGCTAGGGTGATGGGCACACCAAAATCTCACAAATTACCACTAAAGAACTTACGTAACCAAACATCACCTGTACCCCAATAACTTATGAAAAACTAAGAAAAAAAATTTTTTAAGTACACACACAAAAACCACTGGCAATACAGCACACTCACAGTACACAGTAGAATGGTGTTGTTTACCCTTGTGATGGTATGGCTGGCTGGGAGCTGTGGCTCACTGCAGCTGCCAGCATTACAACAGAGTGTCATGTGGCAGATCTAGCCTGGGAAAAGATCAAGATTCAAAATTCAAAGTGTGGCTTCTACTAAATGTGCATCACTTTCACACCATTGTAACAGGAACCATCTTAAAGGGGACCATCTGTAGAGGAAAGGATTCAGAAGCTTAGGGAGGTTGGAATGTTAGATTCATCATTTCAGATCTAATCACCCACACTGGGAGAAAACAGAAGAAGTACTACTTTTCACTGCTATTATGAGAAATGAATTTTTCAGGAGAGCCTCAGCAGCTTTGTGACTGCTCTTCTCTGCAGGCAAGACCCTACAGTGGAGAATGAAATCACTGTTTGGGACATCTAGACAATGGGGGTAAGTGGATCCCAGGATGGCAGGAGCCAAGGGGCAGTGCCAAAGTCAGAGGGGGTGTGGTCCCTGTAAGGGAGGCGTACTCAAGGCAGCAGTCAGAATCATCTCACTCAAGCATGTCTCATTGAGCACGATGTTCCCAGAGGTGAAATACTCTGGAAGACTACTAAGTTCTTACTTTCTCTGTATGCATAAGGTCGTTCTTGTGTTGCTATAAAGAAATAGGTGAGACCAGGTAATTTATAAGGAAAGAAGTTTAATTGGGTCATGATCCTACAAGAAGCATTAACACTGACATGCGCTTTTGTGGAGGCCTCAGGATCGTGGCAGAAGGCAAAGTGGGAGCTTCCATGTCACATGGTGAAAGCAGGAGCAAAAGAAAGAGTTGGGTGCACACTTTTAAACAGCCAGATCTCCTGAGAAGGCACTCACGGCCATGAGGACAGCACAAGGGAATAGTGCTGAACCATTCATGAGAACTGCACCCCCATGAGCCAATCGTCTCCCACCAGGCCCCACCCCAACCCTGGCGATTACAGTTCAACCTGAGATTTGGTCGGGGACACATATCCAAACTGTATCACTGTAGAAGCAGACCTACAACCAGAGTCACAACTCTTCAATCTGTTTCCAGATTAGAGCCAGTTTACAGCCCCAGAACCCCCTGAATGAAGAGGAGACCAAGTACTCTTGAGGAAGGAGCCCCCTACACTGCAAAAAATTACACTGTTAAACTTTCTCACAACTTCCCCAAAGGTAAAGTGCCATTTAGCAGGCTAACTATGCGATGGGGAAAAGGAAATAATCAGGCCTTTTAGAAACTACTGGACACTGATTCTGAACTGACACTAACTCCAGAAGACTGAAACCCCCTCTGTGGGTCACTAGTTGGAGTAAGGACTCATGGAGATCAGGTGATTGGAGGAGTTTAGCCCATGTCTGTCTCACAGTGGCTCCGGTGGGTCCCGAAATCCATCCTGCGGTTATTTCTCGGTTCTAGAATGCATAATTAGAATAGATACACTCAGAAGCTGGAAGAATCCCCGCATTGGTGTGTAAGGGACAAGGGTTATTACAGTGAGATAAGCTAAATGGAAGCCACTAGAACTGCCCGTTCCTTGGAAAGTAGTAAACCAAAATTAATACTGCCTTCTTGGAGGGGTTGCAAACATTAATGCTAGCATTTAGGATTTGAAATATGCAGGGGAGGGTGATTCCCACCACATCCCCCATTCAATTCACCTATTTGATCTGTGCGGAAAACAAGTGAGTTTTGGAGAATGACAGTAGATTACGGTAAACTTAACGAGAAAGTAACTCCAATTGCAACTGCTGTATCAGATGTGATTCCATTGAACAAATTAACACATCCTCTGATATGCAGCCATTGACATGACAAATGCTTTTCTCCTCTGTATCTGTTCATAAGTCTCATTACAAGCCATTTTCTTTCAGCAGGCAAGGCCAGCAATCCATCTTCACTGTCCTGCCTTGCAGATATATCAACTTTCTGGGGCAATGTTAAAATTTATTTTGCAGGATCTTGATTACCTTTTACTTCCACAAGATATTACTGGTCCATTACACTGATAACATTATGATCATCGGACCTAGTGAACAAGAATTAACAAGTATTCTAGCCTTACTGGTAAGACATACATGTCGGAGAATGGTAAATAAATCCAACTAAAATTCTGGGGTAAAATTCTGGGGTAAAATTCTTTTACCTCAGTAAAATTTCGAGTGGTCCAGTGGTGTTGGACACATCAAGATATTCCTCTTAAGGCAATGTTGCTTTCAGTCTCTCCTACAACCAAAAAAGAGGCTTAACACCCATGGATCTCTTTGCATTTTGGAGGCATCATATTCCTCATTGATGTGTGTTATTCTGACCCATCTACTGAGTGACCTTGAAAACTGCTGCTTTTGAGTGGAACTCAGAACAAGAGAAGGCTGTGTAGCAGTCCAGGCTGCTGTGCTAGCTTCCCTGATGCTTGGGCCATATAATCCAGCAGATCCAATGGTGCTTGAAGTGCCAGTGACAGACAGGATGCTGTTTAGAGACTTTGACAAACCCTATAAATGCATAACAGCACAGGCCCTTAGAATGTTGGAGCAAAGTCCTGCCGTCTTCTGTGGATAACTCCTCTCCTTTTGAGAAATAGCTCTTGGCTTGCTACTAGACCTTAGTAGATACAGAACTCTTAACCATGGGCCACCAAGTTACTGTGTGATCTGAGCTGCATGTGATGAGCAGAGTATTATCTGATTCACCAGGCTATGAAGTTAGGCAAGCAGAAGAGCACTCCAGCATTTAATGGAAGTGGTTTACACATGGTCAGGCCTGAGCAGCCTCTGAAGCACAAGTAAGTTACATAATAAAGTGACCCAAAGGCCCATGGACCCCACATCTCCTGTCACACTGCCTTTTCTCTCCCAGCCTGCCCCTATGGTCCCATGGGGAGTTTCCTGTTATCAGTTGACAAAAGAAGAGAAGACTTGGGCCTGAATTACAGAGGGTTTTGCTAACATGCAGGAACCTTCTGAAAGTGAATTGCTGCAGCACTGCAGCCCCTCTCCGGGACATCCCTGGACAGTGGTGAAGGAAGGTTGTCCCAGTGGACTCAACTTCAAATACTGTACCTGCTTGTTCACTTTGCCTGGACATAACAAATGGCATAATGTATAAACATAATTAGAGGACTGGTGACAAGGAAACCTAGGAAAGAGGTATGTGGATGGACCTCTCTGAAGGAGGGAAAAAAACATGGTGGTATTTGTGTCCCCTATGAACGCTCACCTCAGCAAATATTTTAAAAATCAAGTGTATATGATGACCCATCCTGTGGATACCTGTCAGCCTCTTTCCACAGCCACTTCTGTCATCACCTGATAGACTTCAGAGCAAAGTATCCATAATGGCAGGGATGGAGCATTAGCCTACATGGACTCCCCACTCACTAAGGCCAACCTGGCCACGGCGAATGTGAGGGCCCAGTATGCCGGCAACACAGACCAGTGCTGAATCCTTGGTATTCACCTGGGGTGATCAGCCAGCTACCTGGTGACAGATTGATTACATTGGATCACTTTCATCATGGAAAGGGCAATGTTTTGTTTTTACTGGAATAGACACTCTGGATTTAGAATTGCCTTCCCTGCATGCAATGTTTCTACCAAAGCTACCATCCATGGACTTACAGAATGCTTTAACCACAGTCATTGTTCTCCATACAGCAGTGCTTCTGATCAGGGAATTCAGTTAATAGCAAAAGAAGTGCATCAGTGAGTCCATGTTAATTGAGTTCACCGACTTTGCTATGTTTCCTACCCTCCTGAAGCAGCTGGTTTTGTAGAACGGTGGAATGGCTTTTTGCAGACTCAGTTACAGTGTCCGCCAGGTGGCAGTACTGAATTGGGGAAGATTCCTCAGGAGTCTGTATGCTTTTATTTGGCATCCAAAATAACGATGTTGTTTCTCCAAAAGCCAGAATTCACAGGTTCAATAATTAAGGGGAGAAAGTGGGAGTGGTCTCACTCACTGCTATTCCTAGTGAACTACTAGCAAAATGTTTGCCTCCTGATCCTACAACTTTACAATCTGCTGGCCTAGAAGTCTGTTTCAGATGAGGGATTGCTTCCACCAAGAGACACAGCAGTGCCTTTATAGAACTGGAAATTAAAACTTACCCAGTGACTTTGAATTCCTCATGCCTCTAAATCAACAGGCAAGGAAGAGAGTGACTGGGCTAGTTCCGGTTATTGATCTTAACTAGAAATGGGAAATTGGACTCATACTTCAAAATGGAGATAAGAAAGTGTATGTCTGCAATACATATACCCTTAGGGTGTCCTTAGTATTATCATATTTTGTCATTATGGTCAATGGAAAATGACAACCACCTAATCCAGGCAGGACAACTAATGGCCCAGACCCTTCAGGAAAGAAGCCTTGGGTCATCCCAGCAAGTAAATAATCACAGCCAGCTGAGGTGCTTAGTGAAATAAGTGAGGTGGTTAGTGAAAGAAGGTAGCTATGAATACCAGCTGTGACCACATGACTAGTTACAGAAATCAAGATTAAAATTGTTGTCAGTATTTCCCCTTTTTGTTATGAATACATACAAATGTATGTGGGTGCATTAAGCAAATATTATTTTCTGCTGTCTTATTCCCTTATAATTTAACATAGGATGTATTGACTATATCACTGTATTTAAGTGTTGTTTATTTTATATTATATATTTAAGTTACAGGATATCAAGGAGAAAAATAAACATCATTTGAGGATTACACCTCCTTTTCTAGGGAAGGGGTAGGTATGTCTTCAGTTGTACATGGGATCATTATATATTAGACAGAAGCATGACCTTGCTATTTATTTTCTTTGGAGATTAAGTATAGTTTAAGGAGATATGTATGAGTGCCAAATTGACAAGGGGTGGACTTGTGATGAATAATTTCATGTCAAAATTTGACTAGGCTATGAGATACCCAGATATTTAATGAAATATTATCCCAGCTATATCTGTGATGGTGATTTTGGATGAAATTAACATTTGAATCAGTAGACTGAGTAAAGCAGGCTTCTCTTCCTAATGTGAGTAGTCCTCACTCAATCAGTTGAAGACCTGACTAGAACAAAAATTACTCTGACCTTCCAGTAAGTGAGGGAAAACTCCTGCCTGACTGATTGAACTGGGTCATGACTTTTTTCTTGTCTTCAGACTAAGTTCAAACATTGGCTCTTCTTGGATTTTGAGCCTGCCAGTTTTCAGACTGGAACTTACACCATTGACTCTCCTAGTTCTAGGGCCTTCAGACTCACATTGGAACCATCCCGTGGGCTCTCCTGGGTCTGCAGCTTGCCAGCTGCAGAACTTGACTTCCCAGCCTCCAGAATTGCATAAGTGAATGCCCTATAGTAAGTCTTTCTTTTTCTCTCTCTCCCTCTGTCTCTCATATTGGTTCTGGTCCTCAGGATATTCCAGACACTAGAGTCACCTCTGGCTGAGAATTCTAACTTCTTCACTTCATAGATTATTTTTTCTCTGTGATTCAAACATCCTAACTCATAAATAATAATCCACATATACATATAACACATTATGTTTAATAACCTTACAGAAGATATGGAGATGTAGTCAAAATTACGGTAAACATAAGCCTTATATTCTTTAAAATTAATTCCCCACTGCTTTGCCAGCTAATTTGCCTCTGAGCATTTCCTAGCATGACCCTGGTTCTCCTTCCCTCATCTCCCACCTTCTCTCCCTTCTCTTCTATCTTCTCTCTTCTCAGGAGCAAAAACTAAATTCATCTCCTTCTCACACAAGATAGTTTTGGTGCCCCCTTTGCCGCTTTAACTCTTGCCAAGAGTTTGAAGTTTCCATTTTATCCTACGTAGCTCATCAAGCTAGTACTCAACATTAGGAATTCTTCTATGATAGGAATTCTAGTGCCAGCTGTTGAAGTTATGAACATCCCAATCTCTGTCACAATCAAAACAACTGTCATCGACTGAGAACTCATGCTCCAATCACTGTTACGATGTGCTTCACTGACATTCTCTCATGTTCTTACAGAAACACCACATAGTCATGCTTTTTCTAACTGCGGCAGATGCTGCTGTGTTTCTAATCAATATCCGTTTTCCTCTTATTTTAAATTAAAGGTTGCTGCTCCATTCAGTCCCACTTTACTAGACCTCTGCATCCCCCCGATACTATTACTGTTGGTAGCCAAGGGTCCTCAATTGTCCTGTTCTCCCGAGGCCTTCTCCAGACTGAAGGGAGCTGCCTCAGCTGGACAGCCTGTAGCCAGTGACTGACCGACACGTGGTGTAAACGGCTATTCCTCTTGCCTCAGGTCAGGCCAACTCTGTGATGCAATCCATGCTCCAAAACTTTGGGTGTCAGCCTGAGCCAGACTTGGGATCATCCTGGCTTAGGTTGATCTCACTGTTGTCTCACCCGGCTTGCTATTCCCCTCTCATAAGATTATTCTCTTAAGAAAAGGTACTTAATCATCGCTATTGCAGGCTCTGATTCTAGAGGACCCCTGATAGACTGGCTGATTTGCAGAAAAAATAAGGCCGTCCAGTTAGCAGAAGGAAACCAATTAGGGAATCACTGGAGCCTGGGTGAGTGGCGCCCACTCCAAAATGGTAGCAGTGGACACAGACGGGACTCGGATTAACCAGTCACTTATTTTCCATAACCATATTTTATTTTCTTTGTAGCAATTATCATTCTCTGTTATTATAGGACTTTGTGTCTTTTAAAGGCTTTTGTTTGCTTTTTGTTTCTGAGACGGAGTCTAACTCTGTCACCCAGCCTAGAATGCAGTGGAGCAATCTCCATTCACTGCAACCTCCGCCTCCCAGGTCCAAGCGGTTCTCCTGCCTCAGCCTCCCCAGTAGCTGTGATTACAGCTATGTGCCATCACGCCTAGGTAATTTTTTTAGGGGGGGTGTTGGGTTATTTCTAGTACAGACAGGGTTTTACCATTTTGCTCAGCCTGGTCTGGAACTCCTGACCTCAGGCAATCCACCCACTTCAGTCTTCCAAAGCACTGGGATTACAGGCACGAGCCACCACACCCAGGTTCTTTTAAAGTATTTTTAAATATCTACCTTTTTAAAAGTTTTTATCTACCTTTATAGAGATACAAGAACAAGGGCCTTTGTTAAAAAATAAAAGACTCTGTGTTACCTGCACTGTGTGTGCATTAGAATCGTAACCTATTCCAGTTTTCATCTTGTCACCAGCAAGCTTTCTAAAGTAGTAGAAACTACTTTTCCAGAAAGTAAAGCAATGCTGTTTTGTTCACTGGGTGATTACTTGCTGTGAATACTTAGTGATCATCTGGCTTGGAAACGTGTGTGTGTGTGTGTGTGTGTGTGTGTGTGTGTGTGTGTGTGTGTGTGTGCTTATAATAAACTAGACTGCTATTACCTGTCAATTGCACTTTATAATTGCGGTTTATCTCCTCTGCACACCTTCAGAATCCTGGCTCATATCACAGAGAAAAGGTTGAGTACGTGGCTTGACTGACAGAGCTCATTTATTAAAGCTCTCAGGGGTTATGTTACTAACTCTGCCTCATGTGTTTCTGTTTTATCTAATATTCTCCATTCAGATGTACACAAAAAAGTCCATCTTTTAAATGCATAACTGATGTACATATATGCCGTTGTTGTTGTTGTTGAAGCTATTGTTGTGTAACTTTAGTTATTTAAAGTTAGTAAAGTTATTTTTATCGTTATTGCTGTAAAAGTTATTGATGGTTAAATCACTAACTTTTAGGCAACAAATTGGTGGATCATTTATTGTTGATTTTAGGCAGTTGCCACGCAATATTAATGTCCTGACATTAAGGATTATAAAGGGCATCTTTCATTGACTTGATCATTCCCCTCCCATTTCTATTGCCCCTTCCCTTGGGGCGCTGGCATTGGGTTCACACGCGTGCAATCGAATCTTTCCTGACAGTGAATAGCCATGTGTTCAGTCAGGCATTTGCATAGGTTCAAGTAGATGAGAATTTTATGGAAAGTTGACGACACATTTCAATGCTTTTCATATTTGTTTCAGAAAAGTATAGTACAAAAAGAGCTTATACAAATATTGTGTCTAAAAAGCTTTAAACATCTGATCTTAGTAACTGAGTGGCTAACAAACTAAAGAAAGCCACACAAAGCTCTGTTAAAGGAGTCAAAATAAACTATTATAGAATTCACATCAGGATGAGGTCTTATTTAGCAATATTATATTCCCTTAATTGCCTTTGTAATGTTGCTTAACTGGGAGAATTTTGCATTCCTTTGCCTTTTCCTCTCTCTGAAGGTTTTGAGAGAAGAAACAGAAGAAGTTGTGGAAAATCAATTCTGCTTCCTTTTCGTGATTTTGAATATAAGCTCACCATACTCTGGAGTGGAAATAAACACAGTGTTTTAGTTGATTGTATCTACTACTGCCATCTACTCGCCATTCTTGCTTAAATTGATGGCTCATTTTAAGAAAACACTGTTTAATGGATGTAGAGTTTGTGTTTCACAAGATGAAAAAGTTTTAGAGACTCGCACAAGAACGCAAATACACTTAACACTACTGAATTGTATGTAAAAATGGTTAAAATGGTAATTTTTAGTTGTATTTTGCCACCTATAAGAAAACTACTTCCCTCGGTTATTGGCTGAGCAATAAACCAAAAAAAAATCTCAAAATAAGGATATTTTGAAAGAATTATTTATGAAAATTTAATGAAAAGAATATTAACAGACCCTAATACTCAAAAATGACAAAATACACATTCCTTTCAAGTCGATATGAAGCATTTATAAAAACTGCCACATGCTAGGCCACAGCAAATATCCACAAATAATAATAATCAATATAATGATCATATTCTTAGAACACAGTTTGACAGCATCGATTTTGTTAGCCAGAAGATCACAATATACTATACTTTGAGAAATTTAAAAATACATTTGAAATAAGAAAATAAAGTTATGCTTAGAACAGAATGGCAATGAAAACATTACATATCAAAACTCGAGAGTACAACTTAAGCATTCCTTAGAAAGTGATTTATATTTGTAAATATATTTATTAGAAAAGAGAAATCCTATAGAAGTCAATGGGGTAGGTAACTCCCTTGGAGGAGAGACTTTTTACATGAGACACAAATAAGGCAAACAGGTCAAAGTGTAGAAATACCCAAATTATAAGGGAACCCAGTGTATGAGGTCTTCTGCTTCAGGTCCATTGGAAAAGAATGGGCAACTCTAAATATTAATAGTACTGGGACATTAGTTACAGATGAGAAAAGATATAAAATTGGACCCCTGCCTGACACTTTACACACAAAACAAATGTAAGTTCTAATGAGTTAAAATTTAAAAACTTTGAAATTCAGAAAATATGAAAAAATAGTTTATACCTTCCAGTGGGTGAGGATTTTATACCCAAAACACAAAACAGTAAACTATGAAGTAAGACATTGGTTCATTTTACAACAATAATATTAAAATGTTAGTTTATTAAAAGATTTTATAAAAAGGGGGCAGAAGCCACTAATGGAAAGAAGATATTTGCAACACCTATGACAAAGGAGTAGTGTTTATGGAATATGAAGAATTTATACAAATCAGAAGAGAAATGAAAACAAAACTGGACAAAGGAAACATATAACCTGATATTTCATAAACAAAAAAGTCACATTACTCATAAACTTGACAAAGATGCTTCATCTCCACACATGGAGGTCAAGAACAACTGAAATTCAGCAGAACATCCTGAAGTCAGGATTTTGTCGTGTGTGTGTATTTTTTATGTTCTGACTCTGCATATTTTATTTTATATTTTATGGACATTTTCCCATGTCATTAAGTTAAAAAAATATAAATGTCTCATTCAACATATATTTAGTGAGCTGTTTCCAAGTGCATTATACTTTTCTAATTACTGGGGCTATGTGAATGAATGAAATAAAACAAAGCAAGAGTCTTCGCCTTCACCAAGATTCTATTCTGGGAAAGCCAGATGACAAACAAGAAAATTATAGTGTATTAGACAGTGATGAGTGTTAAGAAGAAAAATAAAACAGGAGGCTAAAAAGCATTGGTAGGGAAGTGAAAATTTTGAAGTTCAATATGTGAGTAAAGTTCTAACTGAATCAATCAGCCATACCTAAAAATATGTTATAATTTAATCATCCCTCCATTATTCAATATTTAGGTATTTCTGTACTTTGACATTGTAATAAAAGAATGAAAATTTTGTCATATGTCTTTGCCAGTGTCTCCAATTATCACCTTAGAAAGGTTTTTTTTCTTTTCTTTCTTTTTTTTGAGACAGAGTCTCACTCTTGTCACCCAGGCTGGAGTGCAGTGGCACGATCTCAGCTCACTGCAACCTCCACCTCCCAGGGTCAAACAATTCTCCTGCCTCAGCCTCCTGAGTAGCTGGGACTACAGGCGCCCACCACCGTGCCCAGTTAATTTTTGTATTTTTAGTAGAGACGTGGTTTCACCATGTTGGCCAGGCTGGTCTTGAACTCCTGACCTCAGGTGATCCACCAGCCTTGGCCTCCCAAAGTTCTGGGATTATAGGCATGAGCCACCGTGCCCTGCCCAGAAAGATTTCTTCAATATGAAAAATGGAATTACTAAGAACATGAATGAAACAGTTAAAGATTCATGTTTTTATTACCAGAATGCTTCCCTAGAAAGTTGTTCCAGCTTATACTTCCAGTAGTATTGCTGGCATTGAGATTTAACAAAATCTCCTGAGTACTAAAGGGAGCTCCCAATGACAATAGGACAGTTCTCTCAAACATTACCTCTAGGGACGGACAGTAAATCCTGCTTTTAAAATTCTAAATTTATGGTTAAAGATCTGGCAATGGTTAGTACAGTAACAGAGATGGAAGGGGAGAGAAACATATCAATGTGAAGAGATGTTTCTCTATAAACCATAGAGACAAAGAGAATCAAACGTTCTGTTACACAGACATCACAGCCACTCATGTAATCTCAATGTATGGTTCCATTATGGAAGAGCAGCTGAGACATGACCAGCTTCAGAGGAGGCTGCTCACAGGGTTTCCTGTGTGAGTGCTACAACCTACAGTTGTGTAACTTGGAGGATTAAGTGGGGCTGGACACAGGAGGAGGTATTGAATGTCTGTTTTAGTGTTTTAGAAGTGGTTGAAAACAGGCCGGGTGTGGTGGCTCACGCCTGTAATCCAAGCACTTTGGAGGCCAAGGTGGGCGGATCACCTGAGGTCGGCAGTTCAAGACCAGCCTGACCAACATGGTGAAACCTCATCTTTAAAAAAAGAAAAAAAAAAAAGTGGTTGAACACAACCCCCCATGTCGATTTCTGTATAAAGAATGAAATGTCCCTTTTCCATAGAGGATAAAACAGAAAGCCTCTGCACTGAGACCAGCTGAGGAAAGGGTACAATATTGAAAACAAAGCACATACTGAAAATTAAGATTCCCAGCTTTTTCTCACTGCCCAGCTTTTAGAATGCTGGCAACAAGGCTTCCTTCCTCTAAAAATAGAATTCAAAAATATTCATCTGTGGGGATTAGACCAGCTCAATAAAGATAAGTCATAAAAATCCTGACATTAGGCATTTCCCCAAAAAATAGCTCTAACAACAAAATAATGGTCCTAGTGATAAGTCTCTAACACTAAATAACTAGAGGGATTTTAGGGCAAGCTTGTGGGGCTTTGACTGGTAAGTAAAGACATTTGATTTAAATCCTGGAGTACAGTGTGAGTTCTGGAGAGCTCTGAGCGGTGGAGAGATGGAAGGGGCTTCATGGGAGACTCATCCAGCCAGAAAAGAGAACTTTAGAAGGCTGAGCCTGAAAGCAGGGAGCTCATTGCAGTGCCGGAGGGAGGGTGAAGTGGGGGGGAGACGATTAGCATTCAGTCCACAGGGCTCCTGGGTTTTTCTGAGGCTAGAGACTTCCTAAAACATTTAGTATTTCTGGGGTTAATGTCTATTGTCTCTTTTCTAAATAGCATGCTTTGTCTTTCTTATAGGAAAGTTCTTGGTCATTATAAGACAATTATGAACTTTCTGAAACTCTAAAGAAAGCTGAATGTTGCAAAGTAAGCTCACGGCTGAAGATATTCTTCCATTTTCAACACAGCTGAAGATACTCTTCCATTTTCAACAACTCTCTTAACAAACTAGGCAAAGAGTAAACACACCAGAGGGAACCTGAATCAGGAGAAGCTCAGGGTCTCCCAGGAGCTCCCCTAAAGGGTTTATGTAAGTCCTAGAGGATCTTCTGCAAAACGAAGTTCTCCTAGAAACAATCACCGACTAGTTCTTTTCACATAAAATATCGATTTCCTAAAGGTAAGAGAAAAACTTAACCACACTGAAATTTTATAGAGTTTATTTGAGCATTTGGAGGTTCTTTTTTTTTTTTTTTGAGAATGAGCTTCCTTCTTGTCATCCAGGTGCAATGGCTCAATTTCAGCTCACTGTTGCAACCTCCACCTCCCGGGTTCAAGCAATTCTTCTGCCTCAGCCTCCTGAGTAGCTGGGATTACAGGTGCCTCTATCACCATGCCCATCTAATTTTTATATTTTTCATAGATATGGGGTTTCACCATGTTGAACAGGCTGGTCTCCAACTCCTGACCTCAGGTGATCCACCCATCTTGGCCTTCCAAAGTGCTGGGATTACAGACATGAGCCACCACGTCCAGCCCATTTGAAGATTCTTCAGTGGAGCAGTACCAGACCACAGCAGCCAGCAGTCCATAAGGAGGGGCAACTTTGATTATTTGCAGAAGCAAGACAAAGAAAACAATTCTGATTGGTTAGTGTGGAACGCACTACTAATAGGGGCCTATTGAGGTTAGTTGGTGGTTTCTGATTTGTGCAGTTTCTAGTAGGAATTTAAAGTGTTGAGCCATGCTAGTGACCTGTCATTTAAATAATTTTAATACTAATGATAGAAAACCTGAAGACCTTGACAGCATCTGAGATTTTGTGATTTTTAATGACTTAGAAGAAACAGAAACAATCCTAATAATTGTCTTCCTCTTCCCATTCCCTTTTCGGAGACGGTGGAGTGCTTTAACATACAGGACTGGCAGAGGAGAGAAAGCGCCATCAGGAGGAGGAGGAAGAGATGGAGAGAGCAAAGGAGGAGAAAAGGAAGCAGGAGTGGGGAAAGGGAGCAGCGAAAGAGGAAGAAGAAAGAGGAGGAGAGAAGAAGAATCAAAAAGTAGAACTGATCCAATTGAGAACTAAAAATCACATTCAACTGTTCTGATGAAAATGGAACACTTCTGTAAATTCAAATGATGCAGCCACCACTGAGGCACAAATAAATGTGCAGTTTTCCTTTTACCATGTGTAGAAATGCATGAGGCATGGCAGTTATCGCCTTCAGAGAGACAGCTTACATAGAAAAGTAAACATTCTAGATAGGAAAGAACAGGACTTAGCCTGAGATAGGATAACTTAAAATGCAATATGCAGTGCTTTGTCAGAGGAAGAGATGAGGTACAATGCAAGATGCAATCATGCACTAAAATAAGATAATAAGAAGACCTTGCACTGCAGGAAGTTTTATTCATCTACCTGGGTTCTTCCTCTAAGATCAGTGGACTTCCTTTCAGATTCATCAACAGCTATTTTAAGAGTCATAGATAACTTCAAGATTTCACAAATGCAGCTTAGCATCAAAATCAGTAGCCATTTTTGGCATAATTTTGATATTATCATTTGCTAAGTCTCACATAATGTTATAGTGTTATACTGAAGCGACGATTTTGATAGATCACTTTGGTGAGTAGATTTTGGTTTGGAAATCAGAGCATATGTCTACTGATTATGTAGATGCTATATTTACCATTATTTTACAAAGAAAAAATAGTCCCTGGGCATGAAGTAGAATGTCTATTGCTTTATAGATTTCTAAAAGATAGTATAGCTTAAGGAATAAATACATAAGGGATGATAATGTTTTTATCAATAACAGTTGTCATTTCTGCTGCATTGCACAAATACAACTAAATTAGGCTTTGATTTATTCATCCTGATTAATTCAAGACATTTTATGTAGATTATTTTAAGAAAACAGCCTATTCTGCAAATACAAACACCCTAGACATGAGGTCAGCAATGTCAAGTCTCTGTAGAGTCAGGTTGACCCATTGTGTAGACCATTTACAAAACTAATTATATTTTCAAATAATCTATTTATAGGTATGGAATAGATTATTCAAAAACATAAATATAATTAGTTATATAAATTCAAATAATGACATTAGGTTTTTTAGTCAGTTGTTTCTAATTGAGTTTAAGTAACACGTTTGCATAGTTACTGCTTTTAATCTTTCTCCAAGAGATGTGCTATGTGCTGGTCACTAGTCACAAGCATGTTTCTAAATACTTTATTTTGACTGTAATTTCTAAATACTTCATTTTGAATAAATGGATTTTAGTGGGCATACTCTCTGATAGTCAATAGTGAAGTCAAACATTTTTATAAATATGTAGACATTAATTTTCCTTTTGCGGTAGCATTGAAAGATGCAGTTAGAAAGAATTTGTAGAGTATTTGTGTCTTCGTGTGTGAGGGAGAGAGAAGACATATGACTATAGGAGAGTAAGGGTATGTATCAATGTATATGTATATCCACAAATTCTTCGAAATTTGTGTAGATGAGCGTTTCTGTGTGCATCTGTATATGGAGTAAAAGTGGGAGCAGTATACCAAAATTTATCACCTGATTTCATGGGTCCAAGAGGCAACATGATATTAGAGTTCTAACTATATTGCTTAGCCATATTTAGGTATAAGGCCATAAAACACACCCAAGTTTCCAAGATCAGGCAAGGTCAGGCATGTTCAGGGGTAGTGAGGCTCTGGGTCATACCCAGGTTTAATCTTCTCTGCTGGTGATAATATCTGAAGTCGTTCTGCTGAACCTCAGCATTGCAGGCTCTAGCAGATTATTCTCTACTCATGTAAGGGTGAAAAGCATATGCAGTTCATTTACTGAGACTCTTCCAGTTTCTTTTTCACAGAGAACTCACGAAGCTAGAAGATGGCTGCTTTATGAATTATATGGGCTCTCCAGAGTTACAAGTAACTGTACCATAAAAATTGAAATGCATGTATTTCATTTAAATTGTCAAATTTCTTGCCATAAAGTTGTCCAGCATATATTATTATAACCCTTGTAGTATCTCTAGGGTCTGTAACGATGTCCCATTTTACATTCTTGATATTGGTAATGTTTTCCTTTCTAAAAAATTACTCTTGCTGGGTGTTTTGCAGTTTTTAATAATCTTTTCAAAGCACCAGCTTTTGGCAGCACAGATTTTATTATTGGTATGTGTTCTATTTCATTGGTTTTTATTTTATTTTCAATTTTTTCTATTTACTTTTGATGCTCAATATTTTATTTTCACATAAAATTTGACAAAAATCAAAGATACATATAAGGCTTTGACTTTAAGAAATTAATGCAAATTGAGACTTTTACAAGTTCTTCAATGCTAATCTAGTAATAAAATGTTATTTATTTATTTTTTATTTTTATTTTTTTGAGACAACGTTTTGCTCCATCTCCAGGCACCAGGCTGGAGTGCAGTGGCACAATTTCTGCTCACCACAACCTCCACCTCCCGGGTTCAAGTGATTCTCCTGCCTCAGCCTCCTGAGTAGCTGGGACTACAGGCGTGCGCCACCACACCCAGCTAACTTTTGTATTTTTAGTAGAGACGAGGTTTCACCATGTTGGCCAGGATGGTCTCGATCTCTTGACCTCATGATCTGCCTGCCTCAGCCGTGCTGGATTACAGGCGTGAGCCACTGCACCCGGCCTAAAATTTTTTTATTCGCTAAAATATTTCTGCTTTTTCCAAGATGAATGATTTCCCAATGAAGGAGCTTTGATTCTAAGAAATTGCTCTTGCCTCTTCTTGACTAAAATTTTTAAATGATGAAATCAAGCACTATTCTTTAAATGTCTCATGTAATATTTACTATACACTGCTGATAATCTTTTAAAGCAGCTAAGGATGCTAAAATGCTGCCTTTGAGGTAACCAGCCATTTCACAGGAAATATGATACTATTTGGTGTTTTAAAGATGTTAAAATTAATTTCAGTCTTTGAAAATATGTATATAGATATGTATATAAGTTACATGAGAAAACAGCTTTGGTATTTCAAGAGGAAATAAAAACTGTTGTGTGCCAAACTGTGATGGGTTTATATCTATATTTGAGTTATGAATTCATGTTATTAAGGTCTTTTAATTCAAGAGGTAAAGAAATAGTTTAAATATTGGACTCTAAGTGAATACTCTGTCTCTTAGATGATTAAAGAAATAGAATAGTTCTCCCCTACTTTTTATCATGTGGACTAATACTAGCTAAGCACTTCAGCCATCCTCCAGGAAAATCATCTTGTTTTTCTACATTGTTTTTCTCTCAGTTATTCACATGTTCTATTTCCTGGGCAGAGGTGGAAGAGGAGCTGCTCTGGAGAGTCTCTGGTCTCACAGCAGACCCTATAAGCAAGAAATAAATGTTGAGATGGCCAGCCACTGAGACTGGGAGGGTTTATTTGCCATTACAGCACAGCCCATTTCATCCTGGAAAATGTACCATATTAACACAAACATAAAAAACAAGATATTTTATATTTTAAAAAAATAACTCACATTAAAAACAAAAAGCATTTATAACCTGATGTTAGTATAATCATTTGCAAATATTACTGGAGATTGTGCTAGTGCATGCAGGTGGGGTGAGAGTCACAGCCATGCTGCAGAAATATGACCTGGACCTTGAGTCAGGAGGTCTTTGGCCCTGAGTCTCTTGGCCATCAGA
Organism: Cheracebus regulus; assembly: GCA_963574635.1. Taxonomy (NCBI): domain Eukaryota; kingdom Metazoa; phylum Chordata; class Mammalia; order Primates; family Pitheciidae; genus Cheracebus; species Cheracebus regulus. Next base: position 19,900 of record CAUYQU010071316.1, on the reverse strand, counting down.
GGCAACTGCAAAATCAAAGTATATCAAATACTCCCATTCCTGCTGCACTTTGTGATGACCTATAGAGATTCAGAAAATGCCAGCCACCCAGGATGTTGGTTTGACCTTTTCCTTCAGAAGGTTCACCCATCTGGATCATCACAGAGGAGATGGTGACTGGACTGAGGCTCTGATCATGTGCTCCTAATGTTCGTCTTCCTGGTGCAATGTCCATTCTTCAGGACAAAGAGAGAAGGAGCCCTTTACTGCCTTGCCTTCCTGAGAGCTGTGGCCTATTAGGGCCGGCCTCCATCCTCAGTGCAGTGTGCAGATAATTTTGGATGATCATCTTGGTACTGGGCCTCTCTTGCCTACAGGGATCGGGCTTGGTGGATAAAGAGACCAATTCACCACTGTGAGAGTCCTCTGGGCTGACATATGGTGAGTGGGGCATTTGATGGGTATAATTCTGGTCTGTGGGACTTATTGCCATAGGTTGGTCAGTGCTGTCTGGTGGTGAAGAGAAGCCATCCTTTGATGGCTTCATCCACTGCAGACATAATACTCTGTATCTTTTCTGGTGCTGACTCTCTTCATACCTTGCCACAAGTTCCAGAAGTGGAAACAGTAAAACATCTGCCTCTCTGTCACCATCTTTTTCTCTGTGATCATCTGAAGAGACTGTATGACTATGAGTCTCTTCATCAGAGCTGAGCTGAGGCATAGAGACCTGTGAGGTTGCCACATTTTGCCCATCTTCCTATCATTACTGAGCACGACTTGTTCGTTTCCCTTGTCATCTTCCATGTCATCTTCAATCTTCAGTGAGCCATCATTCCATCCTGCTAGCAAATACACAGGAATGTAGGACAGGAAGAGTCAGTGCATGGACAGCAAGACCTTCCAGGTATATGAGCACAACGCAGCTTTCTGAACGGCACAATTTCCCAAAGGTGCTTTAGGAAAACTTACCTGATTTTCCTCTTAGAAGAAACAGATATCAGCCAACTGGGATAGTGGTGGTCCTCCACAATGAGACTATCCCAAATGCTACATCAAGTTACACTGGAAACAGCTCCAGTGAAAGACTTTAGCTCCATAAGGAGAACTTATCAATGGGATACATGATATGGTTCTTTCCTGGTAGTCTCTAACCTGGTGACCCCGTTTGCACATTTAAAATTAGTATACTAAAGACTGAGGGGCTGGGCACGGTGGCTTACACCTGTAATCCCAGCACTTCGGGAGGCCAAGGAGGGCAGATCACCTGAGGTCAGGAGTTCGAGACCAGCCTGACCAATATGGAGAAACCCTTCTCTACTAAAAATATAAAAATTAGCCAGGCGTGGTGGCGTATGCTTGTAATCCTAGCTACCCAGGAGGCTGAGGCAGGAGAATCGCTGGAACCTGGGGGCAGAGGCTGCAGTGAACCAAGATTACACCACTGCACCCCAGCCTGGGTGATAGAGCAAGAATCCGCCTCAAAAAAAAAAAAAAGACTGAAGGAAAAAAACCTCAGAAAGGTGCAGGGGAGAGGCACAGGGAAGGGAATTAGTTAAGGGTAAAAGAAACAACCAATTGGACTCTCTCACAAACATTTTATTTCCTGGTTTTATCCTCTTTGGTGATGAAATCAGTGATAGCTGAATACAGCTCACAGCTGGAGGCTTGAAATACTAGATGAGAAATTTCATGCCAATGTTAATAAAACTGGATAGAAAAATTAATACCAGGTGCCTCAAACTTCACCTACACACACACACACCTACACACACACACGCACACACACACACGCCCATACACACACACAAACACATCCACTAGCTTGCAATCCTCACAACTGAAACAAATCCAATTTCAGATCGTGTGCTAAATTCACTGGAAAAGAGCTGGCTATTGTTTCCTCCTCTGGGTGTCAGAAAGAAGCAAATTTGCAGCCTTTAAGCTGGGCTTGTATTGGTTGATGTGTGTGGATTCCCCTCCCAGGTCTCCTTTAGAAAAGCTCTGGATTCCAGGTAGCACCTTGGACAGTATTTCTTGGTGGAGGATGCTGCGCTTCCTTCTTACCTGATCACCTGTGGTTAGAAAGCCAGAGACCCCACCCTCTTCACCCCAGAACAGCCACAGAAATGCTCGGCCGCAGGCAGCAGGCTGACGTTTGTAGTTAGCAGTTGCTTCTGCTTTGACTCAGGAAAGGTAAGTATTTCACTAGAGATTATATTAGAAAATCTGGAGTTTGAGATTCCCTTGCTTTTCTTTCAGGGATGTGAGCACACAGCTTTGAAGCCTCTCAGTTTTGTTTTCGTCCTCAGGCCAAGCTGGGTTCCCTGAGCGCTTTTCCATTGCTGGTAAGGAAGCTGAGCACAAGCCTCGCTCTCACACACAGGTGGACTTCAATGTGAGGTTATGTAAGTCTCCCAAGGACGCGGTGGCAAGACATATCCAGCGTAGTAACACTATCCTTCACATTTTGTCATTTGGCATGATTTTCGAAATTCATATTAGTGTATTTAAGACATTTTATAATTACCAAGCTTTTTTTTTTTTTTTTTTTTTTTAGCAAAAGGGATTTTATTTATTAAGGAAAAGTCATCGGTGAGTGACTAGTTAAATTAGCATGCCTGACATTAATCCTCTGGGTTGAAGCCTGCCTCCGTCAAATAACAAATACCAGGTGGGTTCTCCAAGCAAACGTCTAGGGGGCAGTTCAAGCAGCAACTCAAGAGCGCAGCGGAGCACGGGAGGATGCCGCCACTCCACTTCCTAGCGCCACAGCCACTTTTTTGTAAACACCTGTCAGATGCGAAAATACGGCCTTACATACTGCCGTCACGGAAGTTTAAAAGCAATCAGATTAGAGAGCTGGGACGGCTGCGGCGCCACCCACAGTCCAGGGCCGAGGAGCTGGAGTGAGTTTCCAGGCGACGCGCTCTGCCCGGTCTGGGGCTGCGCTGGGGGCTGCAGTGGCGGACAGCCGAGGGGAGCAGTGCTACCTGCGCGCGATTCAGTGCCTGGGAGGTTCTAGAGACCTGCAGCATGACGGGACCCGTTTCTGGATCCTTCATCCACGGGGTGCAGTTCAGCGGGCTCTCCAGCACGTCTTCAAATGCTAGCAATGTGTTCGGGTCGGTCAGGCCTAGCTGCACCTCCGGGTTATCCAGGGCTGCCTGAAAGCGAGGACTGCCGGGGTCCATGCCCCTGTCCAGCTCCTCCGGGGGGCGCTTCTGGCCCCAGCAGCCACTCGCCCGCGGCGTTCTGCTGATGGCTGTTCACTCTGAGGGCGTCTGTCACCTCCCTCTCGTCGAACCCCATCTCCCTCGGGGAAAAGACTGCCGAGCATCAGCCGGAACCTCCCTTTTCCTCCGGATCTTCTGGACGGTTTCCGTGAGCTCGTCTCTGGCCTCCTCGTCGGCGCTGCTGCGGCTGCTAAGGCCCCCTCGGCCCCTGGGGGAGCCTGGCCTGGAAGCGGCGTGTCCGTGGTCGGGTCTTCTGCGTGTTCCATGAGCCGCTCCATGGCCTGAGGCACCCACACGTGGTTCAGCTGAAGGGCCTCGGCGGCTCTGGTCTCGGGAAAGCCCGTCTCCGTGAGCTGCCGCAGGGCGGCCTCGTCCGCGCGCTCGTCCTCACCCTCGTCCGGCAACGCATTCGCCTTAAACAATTCCACCGCGTCCGGGTTCAGCGCTAACGTCTGCGCCACCTGGATGAGAGGCACCAGTGTCTCCGGTGTTCTGTCTGCAAGTCTCTTATGTTGGTCTGGACCACGGCCCGGTCCACGTTGTGGCAGGGCAGGTTGGCCGTGGCCCGGAGGATGGCATCTTTATCTGGAGCTTTCTGGCCTTGTTTTCCTTTTCTTCTGCTGTGACATCAGCCAGCTTGGGAAGTGGTTCTGGAGCACGCTTTTTATCAACAATAGGACATCTTGGTCCTGGATGTTCTCCTCCAGGGTGGTCCTGGCATCACTCAGCACGCTCTCTGAGGCAGCGTGGGTTAATTTATGGTGGGTCACACTTTTGGGATCCTCTAAGCTCCCACGTGCACAGTGCTCGAGGCAGCGCTCCTTGAGCTTCTCCACCCAGGTGTCCTCGGTGGCCTCCTCCTGCCACTCGGCGCCGTCGGCCGCGCAGATGTGCAGCCGCAGCACCTTGCCCGAGAAGATCTTCTCCTGCAGGAACACTGCGCCGCTGCCGCAGGGGCCCCTGAAGGTCACCGGGAGGGCAGGCGGGCGGGACCAGGCTTCCCGCGCGCTCCCTCGCTGGGCCACCGCCGCCCCGCCCCGGCTCTCGTCCGCCGTCACCCGCCTCGGCCCCAGCCTATCAAGCAAATCTTACACTGTAATGCTAATAATTTATCCTTCAAAATCTTATGTATACATGGGATATATTAAATATGTAAGAAAGTATGACATATATATGCTGTTCAACCATAATTAATCAGTTTGTCTGACTAGACCTGAGTATAGATAACCACTCATTTCAGTCATGAAGCTCTGAGTGGAATAGAATTATGCGAAGAACTTGCAGAAAAAGGATTTTGTTTGTTCCAACTCTTCTATCAGCCAGACGCTAGCATTCATCTTGCATGCACGATCTAGTCTTACCTTCATGGTTCTTGTCATGCCCTCCAGCCATCTTATCTGAGGGCACTCTGCTGTTTCTTCCACCCTCAAGGCATGGTCACGGACCCAGGTCAGGGCAAACCATAGCCTGCACATAAGTACCCATGTCCTTACCTGCATTATGGCAACCTTCACATGACACGAGTTGGTACACCTCTACATTTCTGTAATAACAGATCTCACAGAACCCTCATTTTCTGGGCTTATACAGGTTGTTTAATGTCCATCAAGTTAATTGAATGGAATCAGCTTTGACAACAGCCTTTGTCATTCATAGTGAGAGATAACCCAAGCGATTGTTTGATTTGGGTCCTTCCAGTTAAACTTTTTTTACTTAAAACCATATGAAAGTACAGGTTCATTTAACAAAAGTATTATCAACTAACGGAGAGGGGAGGTGGGCGAGATGGTTCCTTGTGAGTGATATTTTACCCTGATCTCTCCAGGGCACCCAGATCCCAGGACAGGGTCCTGCTCCCTTTCTTCTCTCCCCACCCATGAAGGCACTCTCCTTTCCTTCTCCCACTGCCTGGGGAGCCAACCTGAGCACCACAATGAATTCCATCAGACCCCAAGAAAGAAGTCAAGAATGGCAACTAAAATTTGTCATGCTTGAAGCAGCACCTCCAAGAAGACCTATGAGTTTTGCTCAAGAAACTATTAGGAACCAATACAAATATAACGGTGATTTTTTTTTTAGAGGGGTAAATACACTATAGGGATATATTTATATTTATTATATTTATATATATTTTTTATATTTATTTAGAGGGATAAATACACTATAACGGTGATTTTTTTTTTAGAGGGATAACATTGCCAGGAAACTTGAATGTTACTCTTCAAGTATGGGATATAGGATATATCCTATATCCTTGAAATTAATTTTAACATTTTTAAAACACCAAATAGCATCATATTTGTATACAATAGGAGACAAGATGGTGGGTACATTTACCTATGGACCACACAGAATCTTCTTGATATACGATGTTACAAATTAGCAAAGCTTGGAGAATTTGAAAGATCAGTACACTGTACTGAAGAAAGGGAGAGAAGAGTCAGAAACTTTGCTACTGGTTGCCTTGGTGAGCAATAAAACTGATTTGGAGCATATGGAAACTGTTAAACCTGAAAAACACTTGTGCTTTTGCCAGGGAAATGGTTTTAGTAGCCACTTTATCTCAGCCAAGACAGGAGAATGTATCCTCCTGTATTTTCAGAAAGTTGCTAATGAAATTATTGGAACCAAATTAAACAAAGCAGAAAAATAGAAGAGTCATAGAGGGTGGTGAAGGCAGATATTGGAAACTACAACCAGGAACCTAGAACTGTTACTCTTCCTTCAAGCTCTATGTCTGCATCTGTAAGAGCATTTTTTTTTTTTTTATAGTTCTGGCTGCACCTCACCTCTGCGTGGACCTGAGCACCTTTGGAAACTTGTTTTACAGGTGACCATCTCTGAGGTTCAATTGACATTTTCCTTTAGCTCACTTTGTCATCAAGTGTTGCCTCATAGGTCAAAGGCAGCTCCTTGGACTGGTAAGAATTCAATTTGGGGATCACACTCTTTCAGTTCAAAATGGAAAGCCCATTCTCTGGGAATAGGCTGCTTCCTCCAAAAAGAATACTGGCTCTCTTTATGTTCTCTCTTCTTTTCTCTTTCATGTAAATACACAAAATATTGAATGACTGCATGAAAGATGGAAAGTGTCCAAGTCTTCATCATCAACCAGGATTTTGCTACAGCAGCTTCATTGTCCTACCTGAACTCATACATGGCAAGTTATACTTCAGAATGCAAGCCTTTAGACACAGAATACATTTTACCTGCAGATATTTAAGAAGATGGACTTTTGCTCTTTTGAGTGAAAATATATAAAGCTGTATCTAACCGAAAATGCTTGAAATAAAGCTGTCAATTTCTTTTATTTTTTAATAAAAGAGCCTAAATTGTTTATATTGTAGCTTGTAAAAATAGTACCTGATATTGTATTTTTACTTTTGTATGATGGTCACTATGTACTGTGTAACACTCAGGTTAAATGGCTTTGTGAATTTTGATAAATGTTCACCTGTAGCTCCATGTTTAATTTCTCTTGCAAACTGTATAAGAATACCCCTAGAATGAGTTATGACAGATTGTTGGATCGTTGTGGATCAGACCATACATGATGTTCAGATATTTTTCTTCCACAAATAAATTTATTTAAATGACTTTTAAGAAGTGACATAAACTAATTGGGCACACTAATAATGTATCTGTCTGAGAACTGATGTTTCTGCTGCTTTTCCCTTATCATGACCTATTCTTCGTGGTTGCATGTTAGTCACATACAGTAGGTGCCCTTATTCGTCTATAATTCAAGTGTACTCCTTTCTCTGGACTAACATGGTTGTTATTTTCTTTCCATTTGTTTTCAAAAACCAAATTTTATTTCCTTAAAATGAACTGAGTATTTTTATTTTAATAAATTGTCTCTGTATAATTTTATTATGCCAGCTTTTTTACTATCCATGTCTTCAGAAAATATTATGTAAGAAAAATACTCATAATACTTGTGTATCATTATATTAATCTTATCTGCAATTCAATCATTTTCTTTTATCATTTCCTACAAAAACAACACTAGAATTTTGTCACAAGTACAATTTTGTAGATCACCATCTCCTTACACCAGCACACCTGGCTAAATGTTGTTTTGTTTTTAGTAGAAACAGGGGTTCTGCCATGTTGGCCAGGCTGGTATCTAACTGATCTTAAGTGATCTGCCAGCCTCTACCTCCCAAAGTGCTGGGATTACAGGCATGAGCCACCAGACTTGGTCAACTCATAAACTCTTTTTTTTAAACAATGGTTTACATTTCCTTTTTATTTATTTCTTGAAACTGCTTGCATTGCAAGTTTTTCACGTATGAAATATGGAACTGAACAGATTCCTTTATTCTACAAAATTATGGTATAAACTTGCGTAATTTTCTATCTTATTGCTAATAAACCTTACAGGGGCATAGTTAGTAAAATAAACTCTTTAAGGACTGAATGCATAGAGTATGCTGCAAGGTACAAAAAATAAGCTAAAAATGAGCATATATACCTACATCTGGACCAATACAGTACTGAATGCTGGCAAACATTTATCATGATACAGGGAAAAATTAATAAAAGGAGATGCAGTTCAGTCCTGAAAGGGTTAAATAGAAATGCTAATATACTATTGTTTCTAACCATCCATTCCACATTACAGTGCTTGAAAACAAAATCGTCAGTCTGACATGGAAAATCACACACAGTTGTTCGGTACTCATCAGAAACACAGCTGCTTTTGAAATCAAAGTAACTTGGTTAATAAGTGAACTGCATTTCATCTCCAAAGGAACTCCTCCCCAGGGAATTTTCTGGTTAGTGTGACTAGTCAGGTTAGTTCTCAAGAACGGCGTCAGAAGTTTTCTGTGAAAGCACAGATGGGACCAGTTTCATTAAAAACAAGAAAACAAAAAAACTAACCAGTTATGATTGCAGATAAGTCTGTGCAGTAAGAGTGACAAACATTTCACGATTAATTCAGGTATAAGGATGCCTTTAATTGCCACAGTTTAAAGAAAGTGAGTAACAAATTAGATATTATATTAGTGTTCAACTCTGAAGTCACTCAAAATGTAGAGGGGATTTTAAAAGCCTTTAGCTTGCCTTCCCAATCTATGTGGTAGATTAAGTGGAATGAGTAAAAACATATAGGATCAGAGACTCAGCTTCTACGCGTGTGTTTACAAATGGCAAAGAGTCAGGAGAGCATAAGTTCCAGCCTTAGACCAAAGAAAAACCTGTCCTGTAAATTCAAGCATTGCTCTTCTCTACCATTCAACTGAAGGCTCTCTACGGCAGGCATAGGCATGACCAAGGCAAGGACAGGGTCCATTCCTTTGTGAAATGTATACTCTGCCTTATGTGCCTGACGATTGTCCATGAAGTGCCATAATTTATCATCCTTACTTGTTTCCTTTGGGCATGGAGTGGCCTGAAATTGAACTATTCTTTCTTGAGAAAGGCACAAGTACATTCTTTCTGTATCCTTAAGGTAAAATGTACATTTATGGAGTTGTGACACAGGATCATCTGCATCCAATAATGCATTCTGCTTATCAGCTCTCCCAATTATCAGTTTTGGGTGTGCCATGCCAGCAACTGAGCACACAAGTTTGACTGTTTGTCCATCATGGATGTAGCCATCTCAGACTGTGAATTCTTCCCCTGATTAATCGTCACCCAAGAGACTAATGTAAAATGCTCCCCATTGCTGTGAACTGGCAGGAAAATTACCTCCTTCCACATGCAGGTATCTGGTACTAACTGTCTGGGATTGTAGTCGATTAAACAGAGCCACCTTGGCGGGTGCCTGTGGTCCCAGCTACTAAGGAGGCTGAGGCAGGGGAATCACTTGAACCCAGGAAACGGAGGTTGCAGTGAGCTGAGATCATGCCACTGCACTCCAGCCTCGCAACAGAGCAACACTCCGTCTCAAAAAAAAAAACCATATTTGTTCCTGAGGCAATGTGTAAATTAGCATTTTTCAAAGACTGCTTTTTTTGGAAGGTTTGGAGATGACTTTTATCCACTTGCTGAGGAACACACCATTGCCATCACTCTTGCCATAGAACATCATTACAAACAACATGAAGTGCTTTCACTTTTCTGAATCAGATATGTACAATGTTTTGGCTGTGCAATAGTTCTCTCCTTCCAAGTTTAGCTGCTACATTTCTTGGTCACTATTTCCTATCTCAATAAATGCGCAATGTTGAGACTCTTGTTCAGAACAACCATCACATTCCATTTGTTCTTTTTTTTCTTTCATCTGTTGCCCATAAGATATAGATAAGGAGAAGGGGGGGAAAAAATCCTTTTTTCATTTCCATATGACTCTGTGAAACTTTTGCATGAAGAGTAAGTACTGTTAGATCCCCTCATGCTTTTAAATAAGTTTGCATAGCTTCCCTAGTGAATTGTTTAGATGGATGCCACTCATCAAATTTTCCGTTTTTTTTTTGTTTTTTTTTTTTTTTGAGACAGAGTGTCGCTTTTTCACCAGGCGCCAGGCTGGAGTGCAGTGGTGCAATCTCAGCTCACTGCAACCTCCACCTCCTTGGTTCAAGCAATTCTCCTGCCTCAGCCTCCCAAGTATCTGGGACTACAGGCGCGTGCCATCATGCCCAGCTAATTTTTGTATTTTTAGTAGAGACTGGGTTTCACCATGTTGGCCAGGATGGTCTCAATCTCTTGACCTCGTGATCCGCCTGCCTTGGCCTCCCAAAGTGCTGGGATTACAGGCGTGAGCCACCCCATCTGTCCTAAATTTCCTTTTAATCCATGCCACGATACTTAAAGAACATGTTAAGGTAAGTCACAGCTTGGAACCCTTCCATGCACCTCAAAACACCTCAGCAGGTGTATCTATATCATTCTCCTTTCATTTTGAGATCATAATGGTTCTGAAGAGCTATAATGCTGCCATTTGAATGGTAGTCTCATAATTTCAGTAAGGTTCTGCAGGCTGTATAGGAAGCATGGCAACCCCTGCTTCTGAAGAGTCTACAGGGAGCTTTTACACATGGTAGACAGCAAAGCAGGAGCAGGCAACTTACATTCCCATAAACTCTTAAATGATTAGTAATTACAGACTATGATAAAATACTAATTTTTATGTAATAGAACAACCAAAATTAAGAAGTCAAATAAGAAAAAGAAAATCCAACATTACATGCCTCTGAATATGATTCAGTAGGAAGTACACTGCACCACATTTGAAGTATTCTTGCCAAAAAAAATACAAAATGTAAAAGAACTTAAATCTGATCAAACCTCCTGTTCTATCAGCTTAATTGAAATACATGTTAAATTATACCATTAAGGATGCACTAAGCCAAACACAAAATGTGAGAAATTCTACAGGCAAATGGCCTAGGTTTTTCTGCAAATACATGGAGTCAGGTGGGAAGAAGACATTGTGATAGATCAAAACTGTAAGAGTTAAAGAGGAAAGAAACACAAAAAGTAGCTCAACAGTCAGAGGCAGGTTTATTTTGGAGGATAAACCTGAGAATTGCTTCTGGCCAATTTCAGTCAGGAACAGATTAAGAGTATTTATTGGTGAGAGAGCTTATCACAGGCTTGGAATGTTTCTGTGTGGGGGAGAAGTTTATGCCAGGTTGAAATGTCTCTGGTCAGATGGGAGGTTATTTTGGGACTGGCATCTCTCCAGCCGGAGGGGAATTTGTCTGGGGGCTGGCATGTCTCTGGTCATGGAGGGGTTTATCCTAGGGTTGGAATGTCTCTGGTTGGAGATGTCATTTGTGGTTTATGGTCATGCTGACCTTAGCCATTAGGCTGATGCCCTTTGGATTTAGGTGGTTTTTTATGAAGAGGAACTTTAGAATGGCAGTGCTTCTCCTTGATGGTGATGGTCCTGCTCTGTCAAAAACCTCTATCAGGCCAGGCATGGTGGCTCACGCCTGTAATCTCAGCATTTTGGGAGGCTGAGGTGGGAGGATCAGGAGATGGAGACCATCCTGGCCAACATGGTGAAGCCCCTTCTCTACTAAAAATACAAAAATTAGCTGGGCCTGGTGGCTCATGCCTGTAATCCCAGCTACTCAGGAGGCTGAGGCAGGAGAATCACTTGAACCCGAGAGGTGGAGATTGCAGTGAGCTGAGATGGAGATCCCTCACAAAAGAAAGACTACAAACTTAGAATCACAGGCATGCATCGCAAGCAACTGCAGTGCTATTAAATGACTCTGTGGATCAGCTGTGCCAGTCAGTGCCTCTTCCTCCCATCCTGCAACTCCTGGCAGTAGCTGGCAGCAGTTATTTAAAAGAGACCAGCCAAGCCGGTTCCTGAGTCCAACCACAATCAGCCCAGAGCCAGCCTCGCGGCTCCCAGTCTATGGTACTGAGGATCAAGTTCATTAATTACATTTCCAATGAAACAATAATTGCCTTTAGTAAACTATAGGAGCATCAGTAGAGACGATGTTGTAGTAAATGTCTCATGTCATTACTTCTGCCAGGTATACCTCTGCCCTGGCATTTTCAAAAGATATTTGCTGCATCCTTTTCTGAAATATATTTTTACGATCTCAATTCCTTCAAAAACCTTTCTTCTTTCTCTCTGTCTCTCTTTCTCTCTGACAGAGTCTCACTCTGTCACACAGGCTGGAGTGCAGTAGCATGATCTCTGCTCGCTGCAACCTTCTCCCGGGTTCAAGTGATTCTCCTACCTCAGCCTCCTGAGTAGTTGGGATTACAGGCATCTGCCACCACACCCACCTAATTTTTGTATTTTTAGTGGAGACAGAGTTTCCTTATGCTGGCCAGGCTGGTCTCGAACTCCTGATCTCAGGTGGTCCACCCGCCTTGGGCTCGCACAGTGCTGAGATTACAGGCGTGAGCCACGGCGCCTGGCCAAAAAAACCTAACTTTAATTATCTCCCTAGCCACTATACTGAGCATTTTATTTAGTGCTCTTTTATACCATAACATGTACATATAAGAAAAACTGGCATATTTTACATATTTATTTTTATCCTGTTTTCCTCTAAAAACTATTAAGGCAACTTCCAAAATACATACTACATAATGAGATTAATAAGCAAAACAACTAAAGCAGTAAGAAAATCTAGCTTGGATTTGTATGGATTAAAAAATAAATACACAAAATATAACATGATATTTGGTCTAATATAGGCTTCCCGTGACCCCGAGAGGACAGGGATGCCTGGGTCCACAGCCTTCGTGGGCAGCCGCCATTGCACCTGGGAATGTGGGGCTCCCTTCGCCCCAGCTCAGAAGGGACAGAGCTCATACCTGTTCCCCGCTCTCACCTGCTCCACAGAGCGTGCAGCCCCGCCGTGCCTTCCCTGCTGCAGCTGGCATCTTGGCAGCAGCCTCTCCAGATGGGCCGCTCCTGCCATCACCACCACCCAAACCCGTAATGCCGCTCAACCAGTTCTACAATCCCACCCAGGAACAGAAGACAGCAAGAACGCCTCACTTCGACCCCCTCCATCTCCAACCTGACCAATCAGCACTCCCTACTTCCTGAGCCCCTACCTGCCGTATTATCCTTAAAAACTCTGCCCGGTCTGCCCTGTATGGAGCAGGGCGAGGCAGGGCTCAAAAAATAAAAAATAAAACTCTGATCCCCAACTGCTGGGGAGACTGATTTAAGCAATAATAAAACTCCAGTCTCCCACCCAGCTGCCTCTGCAAGAGTTACTCTTTCTCTGTTGCAATTCCCCTGTCTTGATAAATCTGCTCTGTCAATGCAGTGGGCAAAGGGAAGGGAACTTGTTGGGCGGATATGTATATATATATACACATACTCTCACACACGTCTAATATTTGCAACTGGAAGTAGAACGGGACCAGCTAATCCAGAGACCACCTCCTGCAGCGTCAGGAGTCAGCAGCTCCCTGCCAGGTGGAGCCTCAGTTGTGACCATACTACTGAGGACTGAACACCAGTCCCCACCCTGACTCAGCCACTCCACAGATATTCATTCAGTCCACACCAGGTTCCAGGAACATGATTCTAAGGGCATCAAGTGCTGTTCTTGTCACAGGCAAAGAAAGTCTCAAAGGGAAGGTTTCTCTTCTGGTGGCACCTGAACCACTTCCAAGCCTGGCACCTTCAGATATTTATCTTAGGATATTTCTGACAGATGTTGCTCTTCTTCAGCTTTGTCCTGACATAATTTTATCTCTCAAGAGCCTTCCTTTTCTTCCTTCATTGATCCTACATGTGCTGTAACTAACAGGAATTCCTCAGAGCTTGTAGCCTTTGGATAGTGTGGTTTCACAGCTGTCAACATTGATATTTTTATCTGTACTTTGAGTTTCGTGGAGTTTTCATTGAGATTTTGTGAAATGCACAGGATGGTGTAGGCTAGAATGATAGGTTTGATTAACTATGTTCCTTGATGATTTCACAGTAAGTTATATTTAGATAACCGAACTATTCAGATTTATGCTTATGTGATAAGAGATTTTAGTGCTTTTGAATCAAACCATTTTAAAGAGTATTTTGTTTTGAATGAAACACTTATTTATTTAAAATGATTACATAAAAACTGAAACACTCCCCTTGCATGCCACATTTTAGGCAAAATTAACAACATATTCCTAAAACCCAGCTTACTAGATTGCTTCTCTTGATGGCTTTTTAAAAAAAAAAAAAAAAAACACAGGACGAATTTCTAATTGGAAGCTTTAATTGCAGTGAGCTATGTACTAGCCAAGGAAGGCAATAAATTGAAAATATGCTGTTGTTGTTTGGCTACAGAACACTATAGTTTTATTTCTATTCATAAACCAGCGCTTCTCAACCAGGGCTGTTTTTGCCTCCAGGGAACAAACGTCTGGAGACATTTAGGGTTGGTAAAACTGGGGGTCGCTGCTGGCACTGTGAGTGCAGGCTACAGACGCTACTAAACATGCCCAGGTGCACGGAACAGCCTGTACCCTCTCTTCTCCCCTGCAAAAAGAATTAAAATTATCTGACTCAAAAGATCAATACTGCTAAGATAAGAAACCCTGCCATAGACAGGTGGAAGTAAAACTTGTAAGGATTTATTATTCCAAATCTATACAGTTTTATCTCCTGGGTTTTACTTTTTCTAAGTCTCTTTAGGGAAGTTTCTCTCTCCTCTCATTTTGCAAACCAAGTAGTGATTTTTGGCATGAACGACTCCACCCCCAGAGGCCCAGCTTCTGTGCTTTAAGATGTTGTGGATATGGGCTCCAGGCTTGTAGTGGTGAACTTCGAGGCCCATCACGTGTTCTGATACCCTAGGCCACTGAATCACATGACCTGTGCATACACCTTACATCATTCTCAAACGTCCTTCTCATGTACCCTCTTCCAGAATATAAAACATCTTCCTTTCATAAATACTTCTAAGGAAAAGCTGATCAAACTCTGATTACTTAAACCCCTGGAAGTTTTGTTCTATGAAAAACATAAATGGTGGTTCAGCTGGCAGCATCCTCAGTACCACTCCTGACATTTTCTATCTTTACCTGCTCTTTCTTTGAATTTTCTTCATCTGTTTCAAAGAATACCCTTTGGGTTATCGCATGCCTGTGCCAAAGGAGGCATTGTAGATAAGCATGGCTCAGGCTTCCTCAACAAAAAATTACCTTTCAGTTCAGGGCAGAAGCTTATGATATTAAAACTCATGTGGTTCCCCGAGAATCTCCTCAATATACTTTCCTCATGAGCCAGGGGTGAGGGTAACTGGCAAAGCAATCAGGTCTTGGCACCAACAAAATCCCATTTCATCCCCGAGATACAAGGCCCCTCCGGACATAACATCTGTCTGTATTACTTACTACTATATAATCCCCAGTAACGACAACAAAGCCATTAAGCAATATTCAACAGTCAGAAATACATTTATCATATGCCTACTAAAAATACCCTTCATTTTCTAGCTCTCTAATCAGTTAATATATGCACATTTAAAGTACATCACAGCATTGGATTTGTTCATTCTGTTTGTATGGACACAATTGTGCTGCTGACAATTTAGTCAAGTGTTTCATTTCTAAGTAGACAACTGTCATGTAAGAAATAATGAGAATTTCCTAACACCATGGTGGCAACTGGCAGCTATTGCTCTGAAAATTTCTCGCTCTGAAAAATTTCAGGCCAATATGTTTACAGTAATGTTTTAGTTTAAAGAACTTGGAAATGGAGTTTCCTGGAATGCATTGGAATAAAGCAGGTATTTTATTCTTAGTTTTGGGAGACGTCTGCTTTCCTGACATTTCCCAGGCTACCACCATCTAAAACCAGAAAGGACATTAAGGGAACCAAGAGTTTTAGTCAAGCTATTTGACTGTGATCAGAAATAAATAAAACAAATTACCTCTACAGCCTTCTGGGTTAATTTTTGTAAGATGATTTTCTTCATTCAGTAGAAAAGAATAATCTTACTTCAGGTTACTGGCAGGTAACTGTCAATAAAAAGCTCTAAAGCTAAATTTTCACCAAAAGCTCAACTGAGGAAGTAATATTTAAAGATTATTTGGAAGAATAGAATTCACTTTCCATAATAATCAAAAGTTTAATACTGGATTAATCCGGACCATCGTATAACTCCATACTGAAGCCATATTGTCTTGATTCCCTAAGAAATTGCTTTTAAGAAACTGTCTTATACTTATTGTCCAAAATGTGTTTATTGTAGGGTTATTGTTGAAGACAATGTCCCCTTTATCACTTGGTGACTACCATTAAAGGCCCCAGTAAACATTGCTCTCAGACTTGATTTTGTCACCAAAACCTCTCACATAAAATACTGACAGTATGAATGTTAGAATTATTTTTTATTTCCAGGAAGCTGAGATACAACTATAGAACCAAAACTTCAGTGATGTAAATTTTTATCATATCTTACATGGGCCTCTGATACAGGAAGAAAACATTAAATTTTAACTTTTGACCTTGGGGTGAAAAATCATTTTTATACAAATCAAAAACAAGAAAAGAACCCCATACAAATTATACAGATAAAGGCTGACAAAATTGACCATAATAAAATAAAACTGTGCAACAAGACGTAGGAATAAAAGTTTGTAAGAAAAGCTAGTGAGAACAAAAAATATATTTACAGCATTATTGAAGACATAAAGATTGATATCCAAAATAAAAACATCCTAATAATCAGGAAATAAAAAGTAAACAAAAGTACAAACATATTAAGAAAAGAAAACATGACCAAGCACAGTGGCTCACGCCTGTAATCCCAGCACTCTGGGAGGCCAAGGCAGGCCGATCACGAGATCAGTCATTTGAGACCATCCTGGCCAACATGGTGAAACTCCCTCACTTCTAAAAATACAACAATTAGCTGGACTTGGTGGCACATGCCTGTAGTCCCAGCTACTCGGGAGGCTGAGGCAGGAGAATCACTTGAATCCAGGAGGCCGAGGTTGCAGTGAGCCTAGATCGCACCACTGCACTCCAGCCTGGGCAACAGAGCAAGACTCCATCTCAAAAAAAAAAAAAAACAGAAAACATTAATGACTAATTAAGTATCTAAAGATTCTCAGACTCATTAGTAATCATAAAAGTATACAACATAGCAACTATGAGAGTGCAATTCTCTTTATCTGAACTGGTAAACATAAAAACGTCAGACATTACTGAAGTGACGATAAAGGAGTTCTCTAGTGATGCTGGTGGCAAGATACAGCGGCTGTGCTAGTCGATTCCACAACATGACTTACAGGTGAATACTCATGTACATTCTCTGCCCCAACAAAGCGACAGCTGTTCCCCTGCCATCTTCCATGGTCCACGCAAACATGTGTGAGTGTGGCCTGGGCAGCTGCACCTTCACGTTTGTGTGTCACACCAGGGCCGACCTGCTCTCAGTCCTTATGACATGATGCTATTCTTGGTGTACTGGTATGCTCCCAACACTGTACAATGGTTCCAATCAGCCCTACGGCTGCCTGGAACAAAGGGAAACTTTGGTTATATAGTGTATATTTGCATAAAGACAGTTTTCAAAGAGCAAAAAGAATATAAAAGAAAGAAATCTGTGCCTGTATACAGACTCCCTAAAGCTATCTCTGGCCTCCAGTTTAAAAACATCTAGAATCTAGCCAGGTCTTTGTCTTTCCTTGATGCAGGCTTATATGTCTAAAATTGAATGTAAATCATTTTATTGTATTTCCCACCCCACGATTCTGAAGAGCTGGCTCAAATGTCCCCAAACTCTGGTACACATTTGTCATTGCTGCCTCTTACAGGACAAAAAACAGTGTTTTCTTCCAGGCCCTCATCCACTTTTCATATTGAAAATGCAGGATATTCTGTATTTCCACAAGCACTTCTTTCTCTCTCCTCTGTCTCCCTCCTGTTGTTCTTGAAACCCCTACTCTCTCACACTGTGATTTTTCTACATATAATAAAAATATGGGTAAAATACATATTTTACTTTCCCCTTAGTTCTGCTATGAGAAAAAAGCCTTAAGTTCAATGATAAAGGGCAACTGCTAATCGACCTTAGGTGGAGGGAGAAAGACACTGGTAGAGATGAGGCAAACAAGAAAGTCTTTTTTTCATAGAAAGGGTGAAACGACTTCACAGCAATTGCTGAGATCAAGGATAAGCCCTATACGTTTGGGCAGGAAAGAGGACTCCTATTACTCTGAGAGAATGCAGAAACCCCTCCATTTTGTTGCTTTGTTTTCTCTGAGCCCATGCTATCTGGCCCCCAAGAATTCCTGTGGTAGCAGCAGTAGGTGCCTAGGAGAAACAAAACTCTGAAGCCAGGGCATCTTCCTCTCCAGTTGGTGCAGTTCTGATCCCAAGAGGGTGATGCAAACTATTTTTTTTTTTTTTTTAGACGGAGTTTCGCTCTTGTTACTCAGACTTGAGTGCAATGGCGCAATCTCGGCTCACCGCAACCTCCGCCTCCTGGGTTAAAGCAATTCTCCTGCCTCAACCTCCCGAGTAGCTGGGACTACAGGCACCTGCCACCATGCCCAGCTAATTTTTTTGTATTTTTAGTAGAGACGGGTTTTCACCATGTTGAACAGGATGGTCCTGATCTGTTGACCTCGTGATCCACCCGCTTCGGCCTCCCAAACTGCTGGGATTATAGGCGTGAGCCACCGCACCCGGCCCCAAGAGGGTGATGTAAACTCTTTTAATTCTTTTCTCCTTTTGCCATCTGTCACCTGGCTCCACACATGGGTACAGACATGAAAAACTGTAGCAGAGCACAGTCATCAAAGACCCAGCATTCTGGCTAGAAAATGGAAAAGCGGGGCTCCAGGGAACTAAAATATTGGAGACATTGTGGAGACGAAGGAGTATGAGAAAATGACACCATAAAGTTTTTAAAGAACTGAGCACATCCCCAAGCTGCATGCGTGTGGATCTGCTCCTAATTAGTTAACCAAAGATTTTGAGAACTAAGCTAGCAGATTATCATCCAAGTTCCACACTGACCACCAGGACATATCTAAAGAAAACTGGAAAGGTTTTGAAAACTCAAATGATTTTTGGAAACACAGCTCACAAAACAGAGATTGAAACCTTCAGCTTGAATATAACAAGGTCAATTTCTTCTAAAACAAAAATAGCATCAATTCTCCTCATATTTTATTAAGACCCAGAGGCTCAAAACTGAATGTCCATGACACAACCCAAAATTACAAAGAACCAGATAAACTTGCACCTCATATGAGAAAAGACAATCAGTATTAACTAGCTATCAATACTGAGAAAAAACAGAAATTTGAATTGCATCACAAGGATTTTAAAGCAGCTTTTATAAAAATGTTCCAACAAGCTGTCACAAACACTTTTATACCAATGGAAAACTAGAAGTATCAGAAAATTCATAGAAGATATAAAAAGGAACAAAATGAACATATTAGGACTGAAAATACAATAACTGACATACAAAATTCTAGATGAGCTTTTTATTACAATAAAACTAAAGAGGTAAGAATCTGTTATTGTAAATTTAAATCAACAAAAATTACCTAATCTGAACCATAGAGAGAAAGAAAGATGAAAAAGTCTTGATTAGAGCCTGAGAGACCTGTGGAACAATAACCAAATTTCCAATATACATGTCATTTGAGTCACAGAAGGAGAAAAGGAAAAGGAGTACAGTATTGAAAAAATTTTGAAAAACTAATAGGAAAAATTACCCAAATTTGGCAAAAGGCAAACATTAATCAAACTAAAAGGGGAAATCAACAAATATGCAATTATGATTGGATAATTCAACACTCCTCTCTCTCTAATAATTAGTGGACATTTGAAATTAATTGATGGTAAAGTTGATCAATTCTGAGATTTTTTAGCAGTAGTATTTATCACACAGAATAGAAGATCATTTCTATATAGCAAACGAAAATGTATTCTGAGCCATATGTAATAGTCCATCACACAAAATGTTGCGTTAATGCCAGTCAGAATGTCTCTCTGCTTCAAGTACAGGGATAACAAAATAATGGCAAGACCCAGGATCGTGTTCACAGTGATGCACTAAGCACCTGAAATAGTAACACGTGAGATTGCAAGCACAATGCGGTCACTCTGAATGAGAAAAGTATGTAAGAGCTCAAGTCCATGTGCTGAGGAAGTCTCTGAGAAGGCTGGAAGGATATCTGGTCAATTCAGCCATGAATTGTCTTAACTCTCATCAAAAAAGCCTGCTCTGCAGGTTTTTATGCTATGGGAAAGTGGTTAACTATACCCCCGCTGGAAAATTCTT